>VXBH01004219.1:3119-27451 GCA_013400035.1 Rynchops niger | reverse complement strand
CTGGAACAGGCTGCCCAGGGAGGTGGTGGAGTCTCCGTCTCTGGAGACATTCAAAACCCACCTGGACGTGTTCCTGTGTAACCTGCTCCACGCGACCCTGCTCTGGCAGGGGGCTGGACTAGATGATCTCCAGAGGTCCCTTCCAACCCCTACAATTCTGTGATTCTGTGAATTTTAATGTATATGTTTCAGGAACTGTAACTAAACTGAAAAATGAATAAATCATCCAATCAGTCTGAGAATCCTAATCTAATGCTCTGACAACAGTTAAACATTTCCTTGCTCTGTTCCTGCTAAGCCAGGAGTCTTACTAACCTTGTAAGCAGGAGTCCTCCTTGTGACCTTTGAAAGAGAAGCGTTCTTTGCAAATCTGCCTCTTCTGAGATTCATGCTGCTAACGCTGGCCTGTACTTATTTATCACACTGCTATTTAGTAGCAGAATCTGGTGTAAATGGCATGAATGTGGCTGGAAATTTGTTATTATGAAAAAGATTACAAACAGATCAAATAGCTCCATCAAAGAACATTTCAGACGGTTTAAGAATCATCATATATAAGGTTCAAAGCAGACATATATAAACTGCCAAAAAATGTCTACAACGACCCAAGAAAATCTAGCACAGTTAAAACAGGAAGTTATTAGTCATCCTTCAAGAAGATGGAAGTTGTATCCATTAAGGGAAACAGAAAAGAATGAATTCTGGTAAATTCTGGTGGATTAAAAATAGTTTTCATGGAATAATGTGTATAGGCATAAAAGTGATCATAAATAGGAGACTGCCACACTCTGTGTCTGAATTAAATCTTTTGTATTCATGTTCACAGTGAATAGAGAGATACTTACTCTACAATATTAATTTACGCTGAATGAAACGGATGATATACTTCAAACTGATATTTCAGAAAGAGAAGCTATAAAGTGAGTCAACAAAAAAAAACAGTAACAAATTTTTAAAACCAGATGATATTCAGCATAAAACATCCAATGTAAAATATGTAACTATTTACGGCGATACAGAGTCTTTCATTGACAAGAAGAATAAAAAGTGGCAAATATGATGCCAATTTATTCATTTTTAAGGAATTACAGCATTAGATCAACTGAATAATAGACAAGGGAGTCTGACATCCACATTGGACAGATTTGTAGAAACTAAAATAGAGAATAAAATTAGCACTCATATGAATAAATTATGATAAAATATGGAAAAGGCAAATGGCTTTAGTAAAAAGGGAATTTGTGTCTGTTACACGTATTAGAGTTCCTTCAAGGAGTCACAATGAAAGTGAGTAAATGGGTTTTGTTTATACTGCTGAGTTGGGCTTCCAGGCTTTTAAAGAATCTCATCTGCCATGGAATCAGAATATTCATCCATGAGAAAATTTAATTGATGAAAAGACAAGAAGAAAAGGACAGGAATAAATGGTCACAGTTTTTTAAGGGAGAGGTATCACCAGTGAAGCCTCACTGGGGATGTGTCTAGAGATGCTCTGTCCATCGTATTCATAAATTATCTAGAACAGAAATGAATGAGAGACAGAAAAGCTTATTTATCACACTAAACTATCAAAACAGCCAGCTGAGAAGAGCTGCATAACAGACTCATAATATTGAATGGAGAAGTTGACTTACAGAAAGACACACTTATGTTAGACAGTAAGAAAAGCTTTCTGTGGTGAGGATGGAGAAGCAGTGGAACAAATGACCTACGAGGGTGTGGAAGAAATTCATTAGAAATCTGTCAAGAGAAGTCAGAAAAATATCTGCCCAATTCACATGATCCCTCCCGAGGACAGTCTAAATGATGTATCAGAACACTTCACTAGGAGATGACGCCTTCCTCCTAATGCACTATTTCTAAGTACATAGACATAATGACTCAAATATCTGCCCTGATTGCCTTTTATAATCAGATGAAATTAATACAGAAAATATTATATCTGTTATTACTGGCAATATGATTTAGTCAGTTATTAAAAAAAAAAAAAAAAGTGTGAGCTTACTGAAGAAAGAAATTTAAAATTACCTTAACAAAATCCAAGGGAGTTCAAGAGATTTACAAATAATCTAAATTACTTTAATCATAAGGAAATAGCAGATTATTTTATACTTTGTCAATCAAAAACCTGAGTCCATTATTTAAGCCTACCTTTCAATCTTGAACAAAGAAATACGTAACTTTTATACAATTGTCTCCCACCTTCCAAAAGATTAATATTTGCATATTGCATGGTATTTGCAATAAACATATTAGAAAAAAAAAATAGATTTATGGAAATAAACGGTAATGGAAAATTATTATATTAATAAATGTATTAATTAATAAATGCTTAATTAATAAATATTACATTATTATACTATTGCATTGATTTACAAAATATGTTTCCACAAAAGACTAGCAACTTGAGTAGTCATGAATATTCTATGAGAATCTGTCAGAATCTTTATCTAAAATGCTGAATAAACTGATCTCAGAACTGTTTTCTGTGATTACCTCAGTTCTGCTGAATTTTTTACTCTATGATCAAACTTCTTAAAAATTCAGCTTGCTGCATTACCTGATATACAATAAACACCAATATACTTAGCTGTATCTCTATGTTGTTAGTGCATGTAATTTTTTCCTAAATATTTTGACATATGTATGCATAGTTATATGTACATAAACATAATGCATGTGCTTATGTATGATAGTAAACATTTTAAAACTCCATAGTATATTGTATATACTGTTCTAATTTTACAATAATCTTGTACAGAAGGGCCTGGGCAAGCAGAAAACAAACAAATTCTTGCTCTAACTTGTAATAATCAGTTTCTCAACATTAGCATCACTAGATCACAAGATATACCTCCCTGTCTCCAATACAAAGATTCAGTCCTCCAATCAAAGAATTGTCCTTTCATGAGTGTGTTAGTAGAAATGTGGCATCTATTAACGTAAAAGTCATGGTCAGAAATCCATCTGCAAATGGAAATTATTTTAAATGAGGACAGATGTCTTAAAAGCCCCTGAAGTAGTATCATTACTTCCTTAAAGGAAATCCATTTCAGTAGCTATGTGATTTCGATGCATAAGCAATGAATAAGAGATACTGAGTTTAGAAGAAGCTTGTTACTAAACTTTCATAACTCCATACCTTATTTGACCGTAAAGACACTCTTCCTCCACAGCGCGCACAGAATTTAGTTTGGCAATATGAACAGTTATGGCCACAGCCATCAGCAAATTTTGTTTTGTGGCAGATGCCACAGGTTGGGGCATCACCCTTCTGCTCCTGCTGCTGTTGTGATTCTTCACCCATCTTCTTCACTTGCTCCTTATACATTTCAAACTGCTGATGTAATTTTCTGCGGAAGAGAGAAGATAATTAACAATTGTTTTATTTAAGCCCAAAAATACTTTGCGATCACTAAATTGCAATCAATTTCAACACACAAAGCAGAGAGAAATACTGTAGTAAAGCAAATACATTTAATGTATGATGCTCCAGAGGAGTAACATTCAAGAAATACTTCTTTTTCATTATAACTAAACTCTAGGAGGAGGCCCAACACTGATAACATGCATCACACAGTCCAGCTGTTACAAAGACAAGTAACTTTGCTTTAGGATGTGACCAGCTGTTAGCTGCAAATACAACAGTAGGAAACATGGGCTAAGTGATCCAAGAGCCCATGGCACTAGACAATAAACTGCTTAATACCACAGAAAAAAAAAAAAAAATGTAATTTATTCTTCCAAGGGTACTTTTACCTAATTCCACCAGGCAGACGCAAATATCTTCTCTTGTTATAGCTTATCTTCATTTATCCAACAATACTGCACAGAAAAATTACTAAAATGCTTTTTCAATCACTTTTCAACCACTGGGTGCAAGCCCATAACAAGTTGCCTCAGCTTAACAAGCGGTTATAAATCATTTAAGCCATTCATATCATTATATAGGTACTGCTATCTCATGCCAAATGTAAGGTAGAAGAAAACCTAAGAAGACTTTTAGGTGTAAGATCCAGGGACAGTAGTTTAAGATACACGCACACATTTTACATTCCATTTCCAGTGGACTAGGAGCACATTCACAGTCAGCTGCCATGTACATACAGAACTGCAATGATTCGTTCAGGCATGCCATTTCATTCATATTTCTGAACCTACAATAATCAAATCTCCATATATGATAATTAAAACCATCTCACTATGACCAAAGTTACAGACTCATTTCACGTTCTAAAATGGAAGTTTTTCTCAAAGCCCCTGTTTCTGGAGGTAAATGATGTCATGGGAATTTTAATTTTCTTTGTAAAAAGTTAGAATTTTTTAGCTCCTGTCATTGCTGGAAAAAAGCGGGAAAATGCAACATGGCATATTGTAAGAGATTCAAATACAAAGAGAAAACAAAAAGAACTTTGACTTTTCTTTTGGCTTTATGCTTGTGATTTAAAGGGGTCTGACAGTGATCTTTAAATTTCTTAGCATGCAATTCAACTCACCTGATTTTGCTAATAGAGACTGTAAATCTTAGCGATCTAAAAACTATGAATCTAGCTTAAGCGGTTTATTTAGCTCCCTGAACAAACACAAGCAAAACCTCAAAAAATGAAGTATTTTCTATGAAACATTAAAATGGTATACTAAGCCAAAAAATTAATAGTGCAAAATAGATTTTTTTGTCTTTAGAATTATCATTTCAGAGATTCTTGAGAGGAGATTATTAGAAAACATATGAAACCTAAGACAGAACAAAGAATAACCTCCTGGAAAAAACTAAATCTGTGAGACCAACTTTCTTAATGTAGAAATATATCCTTTATATAGTTCAAATATAAATTAATGATGCAAAATTACGTCACTTGAAATGTCAGAGGCTCTTACCAAAATAAATATTAGCACCATGACTAAGTTAAAAATTATCTCAAATATTATTTACCATGGATATCAACAGATAAGGCAAGAATTGCTGGGATTTGCTTTGTTTTATCAGGAAAACTCCTCTAAGAGTATATTTTACATTATATCATAGAGGTGTTGTAGGAACAAACTGGCAGCTCCCTCTCCATCAGGCAAGACAGGAGTCTGGAGGCACGCCTCTTCTCTGTACCAAAATGCTGCCTTGAGCTCTCAACTGCCACC
Source organism: Rynchops niger (assembly GCA_013400035.1). Classification (NCBI taxonomy): domain Eukaryota; kingdom Metazoa; phylum Chordata; class Aves; order Charadriiformes; family Laridae; genus Rynchops; species Rynchops niger. The sequence continues at coordinate 22,315 of VXBH01004219.1, read as the reverse complement.
GACCCTTTTCCAGAAAGGGAAAGCAGGGTTATTTCATGTTGCTTATGTGTCATTTTTCTAATCTACCTGCTCTTGTCACTTGAGTTTAATCTTGAGTCCACATGCTGCCCCCAGGACATAGCAGTTGCGTGTTTTTCTCTCGCTTTCAGCCCTTTCCCCCTACATGCTTACTGAACCTTCTGGCCTGTAGCAGAGCAATGACAGGGTCATGTCTCTGGTTTCCACAGGAAGGACAAGAGGGTCATCACTACCCTCACAGGAGTTTGTGGAGTCAGGGGTAAGTGGCATCCTCTGCCTTTTCACTGGTTCAAAAAAACCTTCACTGTTGACTGTTCTTTGTTGAATGGGGCAGGACACAAGTTACTAATAAGAAAGAGCTGAATGAAGTTGAGAACAAAATCTGGAAATCTAGAAACCTGGCATATTTCAACACTTTACACTCACAATAGTGTATAATTGGTAGTTGGTTGTCTGGCCCGTCTCCATCAATAACACATGTAATCTCTGAGACCTTGCTTGCCTTTTAATTTTGCCAAACATTGCATTCTTCATTTAAAGTATATTATCTATGCTGAACTTCAAGTTTATTTTTGGTTATTTCAGTTCTGTGGCTTCCTTATAATCTACAGCCTTTGTTTGTATGATGATTTGCTTACCAGTCTCACTGATGCATAAAAAGCATAAGCCTTTTGCCAATTCTTAAGCCTCCTGTACTGAAATAATTTCACTTTTGTTTCCTCTTGGGCACAAGGTCACAACTTTTGCCTCAAAGTATAAGCTTTTCAAGGTTATAGTTTTATAAAATCCTTGTTCTAGCGGCAAACAACTTATTAGCTGCCAAAGTAGTTTGTTACTACATCTTCTTCCATTCCAAGAAAAATATTACGCATATTGATAGCTGATAGAAAAAATTAAACACAAAAGACAAAAATCTATTAAATAATTAGTTACACACGATATGTTTTCTACTTACTGAGCAGAACCACTTGAGATGAATATGCATATTTGAAACAAAATACGAAGTATTCATTTTAGGAAGTCCATAAATAAACTTTTTGATCTATTTTACAGATCAGTAATTGTTTTTTTTAATCCTCTAGCCTGCAAAGGTTTGAGCAAGAAACTAAAGTAATAACATGCAGCAATAATTAGGTGCTTAGAACAGCACAGTATTTGTAGAACATTTGGTAAAAATTGTATAGCATGTATTTTTCAGGAAATGCAATGCAAATAAAACTGCATTTTGTTCAAGTTGTCTGCACTCACATCTCTACTCAGAACATTGCTGTCTGAGAGGGCTCAGGAGTTCAGTTACCAGGGAACTGAAAGTGACCAGTACCAAGGCAAACTTCAGAGCCTGCAACTAAACTCAGATATCCCAAGACTACCCTTTCCAGTCTCTATGCTCCAGTGAGTTACTGTAATGCAAGTGGCCAAGATTTGTGTCGTGAAACTGAAAAAACCAGGCTCTGCAGATGAGCTGCATATTAGGATAAAATGCTTGTCCATAATATATGTCTTATTCTTGGCATGATAGGGGTTTTTTTGGTTGTAAACCCATATAATTACATCAAACCATACAGTAACAGAATATTTAAGTGGAAAACTCCGCAATGCATATCCATAACCCATCTATATATGTATTTTAACAATGGCCTCAATAGCTCATTCCATCTATACTGACGCAAAATCTCTCTACTTTTCTGCATTGTTTCCAAAAATAAAAGCATCTACTTCAATAAACTGCTATAAATTTTAGAGGAAAAGGACAAGTTGGTATGAATTTATGCAAAGACCTAATGATAATGAAAAATTAGGCTGGAAAATTGATATTTAAGTTCTGCTCATTTTTGTCTTGTGAGAAAGAGTTCACTGAATCACACTCATATATGCTGGAAGTTACAGTGGTGAAGTTCATGAGGCTTATGTGACTAGTACAGATTTTTTCTGTACTGTAAAATGTCGTATCTGAGACAGCTGTGTAGACTTTTCAGTGTCAAAAGCAGCTGTTTGTAAGAGCTTGGATTTCTCTGTCAAGGTCAAGAATAGTTTCTATTGGAATACTCGCTTTGTACTGGAATTGAGTTAATTTAATTCTGCTTATTCTTGGTTCCCCACACCTTTCTGGAAATGAGAAATTCAGTATCAATCAAAAAGCAGCAATCTATGGGCCTCTCATGATCCATGAGCTACAGCCAAAGGCAAGTAAGAAAAGCGAGTTCAGTAATCTGATGTATCTTATTATTCTGCAGAATTTGTTTCGTCCTGTCCTCCAGAAATGCCCACAAAACNAAAAAAAAAAAAATCCTGAATACTGAGAAGTTCCAAAGCCATTCCTGCCTTCAAAAATTCACTTAAATTATTCTGAAATTTCCAAAGCTTCTTAAAATTTCACATTAGAAGGGGGATGGTTAAGTAAGTATTCAAGGTGTTGAGGCCAGATGTAAGTGTAGTAGCCACTTCTCATTTCCTGGCTACAGTTCTCTCAAAAGTTTTATTACTGATTGTAGCCTGTCCCTCATTTCCTATTCCCAGGCACGGAGCACAGATGTGGCTGGAATCCAGCCTTCAAAAAGGGTTTGTTCGCTTTCAGTTCTGCCAAGTCCATTCATTCAACAATTTTTCTGCCTGGTGGCAATGACTACCTGGTAACATACAACATTCTTCCCTGTACTGTATTAAACACATAATGCTTTCTACTTTTACAATAGTGCTAGCTAACCTGTCTCTGAGTACACCCACTTCTCTTTGCAAGGGATGCTATTCTTACACAACCCCATGTGTTGGTAGAGGTTAGGAAAGAACTGGTTGAACATCAACTCTGCTAAGAAACCCTGGAAAATAGGGTGGAAACCAGCCTATGAGCCAGTGGTGTGTGTGCTCTCATTACAAATTAGACAAATTACATATGGGGATGCATTAGCCGCAGATAAAGGGAAACCAGCTATCTCATCTGGAAAATCACCTGAAAAAAAAATTAGAGTCAAATTCTTCCTGGTAGTCACAAATACAAAACAAGGTACAAAAAGCATTATAATGGCACATTGGGAGGCTCAAGTTGGACATTAGAAGCTTTTTCACTAGGAGGGCAGTGCAGCACTAGCACAGGTGTCCCGAGAGGCTGTGGGATTGCCATCCCTGGAGTTTTTCAAAACTCGCCTAGACAAAGGTCAAGCTGCCCTGATCTAGTGTTGGCAATAACCATGCTTTGAGTGGGAGGTTGGTTCAGAGATCCCCTTCAAACAGCACTTCTGTGATTATTAATGGAATAAACAAGAAATATGAACTCTAAACTCAAGCAGAAACACAGGGAAAAGTATTCATAACAACTATTTGGCTCAGCAGTGCTGAAAAAAAAGAAGTGACTTAACTTTTACCAATAGGATGAAAAAAAGAGAGGAAAAAAAAGAGAAAAAAAAAGAGAAAAAAAAGGAGAAAAAAAACCCCAAACAACCCCAAAACTTCTTTGTGCATTTTATAAACTACTTGAAAATGGTTAACTTTCTCAAAGTTTGACCAATGACCTCACATGTATTTTCAGTTCCATGTAATGTAATGGGCAGAAAAGCCCTGAGGTTGTGCTTTCGTACTGATGTGTGGAGGCTATAGAAAAGCAACTTTTTCAAAAAAACATTATGTTCAGCAATGCAAAATAAAACTTTTCTTAGCCACCAAATGACAGTTTTTCCAGTATTTGACTGAAATGAGAAAGGGCACTATATAAAAATCCTCTTCATAAGACCATGATGCTACTTCAAGTCTAGCAAAGGCACTCTAAGGCAAAGAAAAATTATTAAGCAATTAAAGACTCAAGCCCAACTTCAAACAAGAACATCACTTCCAATTCTGTTTAAAATCAATGGATTATCATACCCAGGCTGATAACACAACTACAGTCTTGATGCCATTCACAATTCAGAGTTTTCAGCTTTCACATCAAGGAAAATGAAACACTGACAGAAACTAGATGTCAGCTGAGATCATTCCCTTAATCCACAGCACTTAAACTTTCTTGCTGGCAAAATGAAATCTCCACTGTCTCATTGGAATTGACATATGATTTTAACTGGTTTCCTCAAATAAACAATAATTAACTATTTTCTACTCTCAGTAGGTTTAACTTCAGAGCCATGAAATGTCTAAGCTTAAACTTTAGTTAAAAAATTCTAACACAAATATTTGGAGAATGCAAATTGAAAAGTGTTAAAAAATACAACTGTAGAGTAAAATGCTACTTTTTAATCTATGCCCTGGAATTTAAAATAACTGGGAGAAATCCAGATATTGAAAAAAGCTAATCAGAATCTTCTAATTAAGTGACTTTTCATTTGAGGCATATACTTTGATTTCCTGCTGAAAGTATCAGGTTTATTTCACTAACTTTTTTTTTTTTAGATCTCAGACATTATGTCCAGAAAACATTGTGGAATACCATAAAAGATACCATAAAATCCAATAAGTTTGGGTATTTACTTAAAATTTAAGAGACCTAGGTTTTAGTTTCTACCTGCCCTGAATCCCAGTCTTCCACAATCTATGCAGGAACAGTCACTGTCAAGTTTACCTCAAAACCACACAGTTTATCCTCAGGGAGTTGTTGCACTTGATATAAATAATCTTGAATTTTTTAATCTGTTAAAGCGAAGAATGTAGGGAAAAATGAACACCACATTATTTTTTTTCAGGTGGGAAATGCATTTTTTTCCCCAACTCTCAAACAAAAGTTAACAGATATAGAGGTTTTTGCTAGCTCTTTAAGTATTTTGTTTAGAACAAGCAGTTTAAATGTAAGCCATACAATGACAATATCAGACATGTTCAGCAGTATCAAATAGTGAGTAAGATATTTCACTCTAAGGTTTTGTCCTCGTTTGAGGTTAAACAGAACCAAATTTCTGATTTGTAATTTTACTTTTTAGCTGGGCCTCTTCTAACTGACTGAAGTCTGAAATTAACAGCATATTGTTCAGACACTGTTCACTCTCAGAGTGATAAGACCTGATTATACCAAGGAACCGTATGCGCAGAGGCTCTTGCTTAGACTTGTTGCTATAACAACCAAGGTCAGCTAACTTCACTGTTTTGCCCCGTTAAGAGGGTCGGAAGTGGAGAAGCGCAGAGGGGTCCCACCCGTAGGGAGGAGCGGACGGGACAGGTGACCCAAAACTGACCGACAGGGTATTCCATCCCATATGCATCACGCTCAGTATAAAAGCTGAGGGATCAAAGAGGCAAAGGGGGCTCTGGCTTGTTTTTTCTTCAATGGCCGACATCTGAGGAGGACCCTGTCTCTTCGTCTGCCTTTGATCCTGATTCCAGCACTCCTGACCCTAGTTCCAGAATTCTGCTCCTGTCCATTGCTGACTCCAGTCTGGGACTTTTCCTGTGTCTGCTGGTGACGCAATCGTCATCATCCTGGGAGCTGGATACAGTTTTGTATATATTGTATACTTTTTTCTTTAATTTTTATTATTCTATTATTATTTACTATTTTCTTATTTATTATTGTTTTCATTAAAGTAGTTTAGGTCTTTTTCTAAACTCGTAAATCTCCTTATCTCTTCCTCTCCTCTCTGAGGAGAGAGGCGGGGGGAAGGGCCATCTGTCGTTCTGCGTGGCCCATCCAGCCAAAACCACGACAGGTTTTTTTCTAAACATAGAGTAAATCCTCCTGAAATTGTCAGTAGAAATAAATCTCTGAAATTTTTAGTTTTTTCACCTACATACTGTTTGAGTTGGTTTACAGATGAAGCTAACTGGAAAAAAACATGATTTTCATGTTTCCCGTTCTTTAACTTATTAACGTATATGTACTTTACTTATTCTGCGATATTCATTAACCTAAAATAGGAACAGATGAACACTGATGAAACTTTTAAGTACAAGAACATCTTTAGAGAGCCTACAAACTACAGTAGTCATACAAGAAGGACTTCACAGAGGCTCTAAACATGGTGACTTACAAAAGAAATAACCTCATTCATACTAAGGAAAATGCTACCTGTCTCTCAAATCACAGAAGTATTCCTTTATCAATACAATACTCTAATTGAATTCACATGGAAAACAAAGTGGACAAAATCTTAATCCTAGGTTAAAAAGACACAGATGCAGTTAAACCGAGTTACTGCAGTTAACACATATGGCACATTATGTTTTCCAATAATTTCACTGAAAGAACTATTGTAAAAAACACACTTCTATTCTGAGTAAGTATATATACTCTAAACCTAAGTGAATTATACTGACTGTGCCTGAAACGCTGAACAGAAGAAACTGAGCTAAGAAAATGGAAAGAAAGGAGTGTGGTTGCTAAATGATCTTGCCCTTGGTTTATACCAGTGCTGCTGCTCACTTGTAACTCAAGTAGGAAAAGCCAACTACAAAAATCAGCATCCAAAATGAAGATCTTGATTTCAGTCTCTCCTTGTCATGCAAGGGAGCAGGACCTTTTATGCCCTAACGGCATTTGCCTCACACTGAGGAATGGAACCAAAAATTCTCTGCTGGTAGGAACTTCACATAAGCCACTCTTAGAAGTAAAAGACATGGCCAAAGTGAGGTCTTCAAGCCACCTTGGCTCCATTCTCTCTTTTCCCCATTTACTAGGGCTTTCTGCAAAGGCTTACAGATCACACTTTGCCACATGTGGCTTACATGACCTCCCTCGCAAAATAGCAAATATTCCTCTCGTTGCACTCTTCTGATGTCATAATTGAATTCAGTTATTAATCTGGTATGACCCTAAATAAGTTTGTAACTACAGATGAATTGATGTCACTGAATCCAGTTTATTTTAATACATTCAGAAACTCAGTAATAAAGACAAGAAATGATGTGGGGAAAAAAACCCTCAGTTTTAATAACTGAGTAGGATGTGACTCTGTGAATGAATCAACAGTTTACACATCAGCTAGACAAGAAGTCTAGTTGGAACTGCCAGGATTACCTTACCTGTCCATTTTTTTTTCTGTTTATAATGCTCAGTATTGACTAAAACTGCAGGCTTTGTTTATTAACTTTGTTTATTAGCAGCAGCGAGGCTGCTCTTTGGTGACAAGGTAGCAGTGAAAAATAGCTAAGTACAGTAGTCCTGTGCAAGACTGCAAGAAAAAGTGAACATGGAGAAGATGAACACTTGGTTTTAACCATAGGCTGGCCCAATTGATGTTACCATATTTCTCTGTGGTTTTAAAGCTAGATGATAAGGGATATAAAGTATATAAAGGAAAAAAGAACTCTGGCTGTACTTGTTACTTCCAGGTTTCCTCAGAACAAGAGACAGATACTTCCTTCTACGTTTTCTGCAGCAGTTCAAACTAACTGCAAGATTAAACTGAGAAGTGGTATCTTTGTGACTTTGTTTCTTCTTGTTTATTAGAATTAACCTTTAACAGAATTGTTTATTGTATTTTTACTATCTGTAACATACAAAAAGCTATGAAGACCCAATTAAGGTTTAAACAGGCGGAATATAGTAACATATCCAATTCATCTAGAAATTTTTCAACGCTCTTTTTAGCTATAATAAACAGCGGCATTTAAAAATAAAGAGAATACCACATTCCTCCAATAGTTTAACAATGGCCAAATCATTCAGACAAAGCTATCTAATTTCTCCATAACGGAAAGTTATGAGACTAAGTAAGGAAGGTTCCTTCATAACAGATGGAAATTACTTTACACCTTTGAGTATCTTCATACCCCTCTGTATTTTATTTCAATGTAACTGAGAAGGTTCTAATTATCCTTTTTTGAGTCTTATTTAAAATCCTAACTTACAACAGAAGTTTCCACAACTTTCATACAAATATTTTGGTGATTATACTGGGATATTTTTTCCTCACTCTCATAAGCTGTTCCTGCATTAGAAAAAGGCTGTAAAAAAGCTTCTTTAAACTGTTATCAGTCTAGAGATTCCCATGATGTTTTTCTCATTTGTTTCCAAAATAAACATCCTTACTTAAACTTTTCATTCTTTCTCCATTATTCTACTAATAAATTTTGCCACCTGCTTTTGTACCTTCTCCACCTATACTCCGTTTTTAATGTTGAAGCATCAAGCAGGTAAGTCCATACTGTTATATGCAACAGTGGTAGCTTTCCTTCTGCTCTTTACCCTTGTGACAAGGCTGATGCTTCGCAGGTAATTTTAGGTCTCATTCAAGTAAGATTAACCATGCCACTCATTGAAAAAGGGAATCTTCCAGTGCCTGACTCTCTAAGGAAACTCTCCAAGTTCATTCCACAGCTGCATTCCCTAAATTAAAAATATTTTATCTCCAGTTCCATGGGCCTTGTCCCTGTGTTTGCAATCCACACTATCCCAAAGGAGCTGCTTTGGTAAAGTGCTGAAGCTGTAAACACTAATCCTCAGCTGACAATGAAGATCAGGAGCAAGTAGTTGAACTTCCAGTAAAAGTAGGCTGCCAGGAAGTGTATGTGGCAGACCACAAGAATAGGATCTTTAAAGATGGGCATTTGTACTGTCATTTCATTTGTATTCCATCCCGGTTGTACTAAGTAAAAGAAATTACAAGATTACAGATGGAAATTTACAGATTATTATGGTCTACTTTTTTTTTTACTAACTTGTTATGAAACAAGATGTAAGCCGTCACTCTGTGTGCCTTAGATATGCAGATACTTTCAACTTCACTTGAACTATTTCTGCCAATTTTGTTGGGAAAGAACAATTGTCTCAAAGACAATTGGGTTTCAAGTTTGGAAAAATAGTCATAGTGACAGAAGGGAACTTTTGGAACTTTCACATCTAGGGGTAAAGATGCATCATGAGCTCAAGCTTTACTGAATATTAGAAAGGATACAATCAGAGAGAGACACGTTACAGTAGGTGGTACTATCTGAATCTTCAGCTGTACTGATACCATAATATCATCATGTACTGCTGCTGTTAAGCATTTTGGACAAGTGGTAGCAGAGTTTTCAGAAACTGTACATAGCAGCATTGATTCTTCCAGCATTTAGTCTCATATTGCTGATGACCAGCATCTCTCCTTCATTTCTATGAGAGAAGGCATGAAGGACAGGAAGAATCTGTAGCGTGTCTATTGCTGTAAAATAGGGACATGAAATGTAGCATCATATACATTTAGAATCATGACACTGTTGACTATCACCACTTGCGGTACTCTAGGTATCAGAAAACCCCATCCAGAAACCATGATTTCTTAGACCTCTAAGTCAATCAGCCACAACAGATGCCTAGGTAAAAAGGTGGAGTCAGAGCTCCTTGATAAACAGAAGTGAAGTAACATCTGATGACTTATTTTGTAACAGAAAACTACTTTATAAAGCACAATTCGGATTATTTTGCAGTTACTGCAGCACTCTTATTGTTAAAAGCTTTATGCAAAAATTAAGACTCTTATTTGGGTATTTTCCATGCACAGTTGACACGGACATTCATCCCCTATGCAAAAATTCTCAACTGAAACCTAAATCACTGAGGAATACACTTGGCTGAGGCTCTCATAAAAATTTCCTTTCACAGTCTATTTGTATCCTATCATTCTACTTTTTATATTTAAAAACTATGCTGATTTTTATACCTACTGTTACATGTTTCTTCCTGATTCACTCGATTGAAATGCATTGTAGCAGAAATTTTATATTAGCCTAAAAACATTAGAAATCTAGTTGCATGTTGGCTATTTCTTGATTTTATTCTGATACTGTTTGTGTTAGGAATTCAAATAAATATCAGTTTTAAGACAGCTGAGTTGTAATTATACGCCTTTAAATTACTAGACCCTTATTTTTTAAACAGCCTCATTATTAAAAAGTATACAAATTACTGTTCTATCCAAATAATTCACTAACACTTTTTTTAAGTTTCACAGTTTGTCTTATGTTTGATTTCTTTTAATTAATCATACTTTTATTTACTTTATACTAAATTTCATTTTAAAGGTATGCAATATTTAACAACTGTACGTTAAAAAGGTACAGTTCAGTTGCGGGCAATTAAGCACATTGCAACATTATAACATTTATAAAGGGCATCTCCAGCAGAGATAATATTTCTCACAGTCACTCGGGTTACTTTATTTGCATCATCAGTTGACTTACAAAAGGAAGCCATTAACTTCACACCTGTGGCTTTAGAAATGCCCAAAATAACTAAGTTACTGTGTTAAACTTTTTTATCCTTACTATGAAAGGCAAAATTACTTTTTCATTAGACAGTTACACACACAGCCAAAATAAATACATGCTAAATAATAGGTCAGACTGTCTTGGCTCAGAAATGTAACACCTCCTGACATTATAGTATCATGATTAGAGTGAGTTCATTCCACATTGTTTACAACATTCATGAGCATTTTCAATTATTAAGTAGCCCCTATCTTTTTACCTCTGCGACAGGACTGTTCCTATCTTGATGATTTTCCTTTTTCAAAAAAAAGGAAATAAATTTGAGCAATGCTAGGAAAGCTTGTGTAACCAAGTCTCAGTTGTGCTCACTATATGGTTGTCTCAACTTCATATAAGCAAATTATGTCAGTGTGCTTGATGCTGAATTACCACCACCAGAACTGGTGGTAACAATTAGCTGTGGTGTATCTTGGTTTTCACTGTTACCAGTATTCTTACTGCAAAAGTACCACCAGCCCAGACACAATGCTAGCAGCACGACAGGGGGAAATACTCTTGAAACAGTTTCCCAGTTCTCAAAATACTGTAATTATCCACAGTGTTCAAATTTTTAAAGTAACAAGAAGTAGAACCAAAACACAAATTATTTTCATCATGTTAATATAACCTCTTCTGGAAATGAAGAAAAGAAACAGGTCTCAAAATCGAAATTCAAATATTAAAAAAAAATGATGATTTTTTTATGAGGAAGGAGATCATAAAAGAAGAGACATGCTCTCACCGGCAGGAGAGATTTTTCATAAGTTTATGAACAAAGTGTGTAACAATTTTTCCCGTACCAATTCTATCTAAACCCATGCCTCCACACCTTCCCTTTACTCAAAAAGTGCACCGAACTCAAACTTTACTTCTCAGAAGAAAAATATAATGTTAATTTAGGTTGCAGCAGTATTTCTCCATTTTAGATAAACAGTATTTGATAATGATTGAAAAGATAAGAGATTTATGCCTCAAAAACTGTATAAATAGTAGTTAATCTAATACTATTTCTGAGAGATAATGTTTGAGTTTTCCAAATAATCAGAAAATTTTCAAAAAAAGAAAAATCAGTGCCAGACAAAAGATCAGAATTCAATTCTATACTTAAATCCTTTAGCCTCTTAATTAGAGGTTGTTAATTAACCATTAAGAGCTCAGAGCTACTGGGTATAAATGAGTGTTGTAAGAAAACAACATTGGGCCCCCGGTAGGCCTGCTGATCGTGCTCTGCTGTTCATAATCCTGCAGAGTGGAAGTATTCGGTAACGGCAGGCCCTGTAAACTAGCAGAGGGAGCAAGGACACTGTGACACACAAAGGCCAGGAACTATTCTAGAGACAGCTCTGGGAAATTGTGTTTTCCTATAACACTTGAACACTTTTCTCTGCCAAGATTTTTATATCAGTTTATTAAAGCCATCTCCTGGAGTACTGCAGATTCTAGTCGTATTTGGTTTAGCATAATTCTACTTAAAGAAGAAGTCTTAGTTCTGCTCTTCATCAACCAATTTTTTTCCTGTAAAACAGTTCCCATGTTCATGCATTCTATTTTTTCATATTATCGATCAGGACTCATAGATTACTATACTGTTATGTGATTATGTAAATTGCTGAGAAAACTTTTTGTTTAAATAATGAGATCTACAGAGCTAACCCCTTGAGCAGGTTCAGCCCAGCTCAGATGTTCTCTGCAAATCAAACTTGGCAGACTCTGTCGGAAGGAAAATCTTACTTTGTAATGTTGCTAATAATTTGGAGAAAAAAATACCTATTATCATTCCCACAGAAGAACATGGTCGATTACACCTAAAGAAGATAAATCCAGATGTCCAAAATCAATTGCCATTCTCATTTTAGATATGTCTTTTGTATCCAGGATTGACCAGACATTACTATTCAAAGAAGGCACAACATCAATGCTGATACATTTCCAATTCTTCTTTCTGCTAATGTCATTAACATGTTACAATGGGATCTTTGTAACAACAGGTTTCCAGCATCAGAAGTAGAATTTTTCTTTAAATATGGACACCCAGAAAATAAGCTGATTATATATACATCTCTCATCTTTCTCTAGCCCCTAAGGGTAGAATTAAAAGAGAGGGAAAGGCATTGGCTAAGACATAAAGGCCAACACTTGAACAAATCACCAGAGGAGAGAAAGTTGTGATCCTAGCATTATCACTAGTCATGTTTAACCAAAGAAAGAATACTTATTTAGTGTATGTAGGTAATTAATACTGTAATAGCAAGGAAATATACAACATGGAGTCACAAATTCAAAAGTAAATCTTTTAGAGAATAGTTGCCAACAGCAACAGACAGCATAACATCTTCTTACGAGATTCGATATGGATACTATAAAGAGGAGAATGCAATGTAATCACTACATACGATGAAACATAGCTGGAATATATTGGTTACCTTAAATACACATTTAATGTTGAAATAGGCAATATTCTACTGTTTCAGAAGTCACCTGTTAATCAGATTTTTGTCATACAAATGTCAGTGTTTTTCACTCTGTTGGTGAACACTGCACTAGGAACAATAAAACATGTTTTGTTCTTAGGTACCTAACTGGGAGATGGGGAGTCCAAAACTGTTCCAAAACTGTTTCCTGACACAGTTTGTATCCATGGACAAAGCACACCTGAGATGAGAAATCTGACTGTGTTCCTGTTGACAAAACCCACATTCTCTCTGCTGAATAGCCTTGCACTGCACCAGTAATACACCTTTCCTAAAATAAAACTACTCTTAGCAGTCAGCTGTGGAAGCAGGGAATATACAAGTGGATGTAAAGCTTCCTAAAGAATGAGAAAAAGATGACATGTAGAACAAGTAACTGGAATTACTGACAAATTTTGGAATCATTGAATCATGTTTGTGACAGATCAAAATTCCCAATACACCACAATAAAAATTGGATTTTTGTTTCTATGAGACTGCTTTTTTTTTTTTTTTGCTCTGTGACAATCTTCACCGTCTGTTAATGTTATTCATAGATGAGACTTTGTACCCAGTAGTACTCATCCTCACCCCAGGCTTCTGATCGACTCACCCTGGCACCATCTGTCTATGTTTGTTCTGAGTCCAAGATACTCCAGGAGCCACATCACTATGAATTTACTTCAACTTTCTCTCTACACAGAACATAATCAGAAAAACATCTTTAGGAAGAGATGAGTGAATTTCCTTCTTTTGTAGAACCAATATTACTTCAACTAGGATCACTGAAAGTCACCCATGAGCATGCATATAAAAGCAAATGAGAATGATTACACTGAAAAATTAAAAAGATTCCTTCCTCTGTAAAACAGAAGAGCTGATTGAGGGTTTCATGATAGAAATGGTTTGAGGACCATGCTCCTTTTGGAACATAGTTGAGATATTCTGGATACCTGTTCGGTTATCCTCAAATCTCTAAGACCAGAACCAGAGTGAGGACTACCACCACATCACAAAAATATGCACCTGGTGATAAAGGACAACTATCTCATCTAGTATGTCTTCCCTAGGTAAACATGGCAGACCTCCACATCCTGGAGGCCTTTCTACATCACTCTGATCCTTTCCTGCCTCAAAAAGGAAGGATAAACAGACATTTCTTTCTTCTAGCCTTGCTGCCCCTCCAAACCTCTTCAATTAGGGCATGAATACTTCATTTTATTTTTATCTTATGAAATGACCAAATACTCCAACTATTCCTTATCAAAGGAATAACACAAGACTACAGTGAAAAGAACACTTTACTCAACCTCACTCTCTCTGAAGCACATAACACAATTAATAAATGCGAATACATCAAAATAGAAGCATATAACTGAGAGAATAAACTCTTCCAAAGGTGAACACAACACTGATTCATAGCTATCAATTAAACAGAAATGTTCGTGAAAGGAGTAGTAAGTTTAAAAGCATTTAACCAACATTTGAACTTTCTTCCAAAAAGCTCTGCAACTGGGAAGCCGAATTGTATTTCCAGCAAGCCTAATTGTGTTTCCTGACTCCAGGGGACAGGAATTCCCCAGATACTGATGACTGACAGGTCTGGTTCTGCTTTCAACCTGCAAATAAGCAAAAATACCCACCCTTATGTGAAACTTATCCTGAAAAACAACTGTTATTTCCATTGGTATCATTATCAGCTGGCAGTGCTCAATACTTCCTCGTAGGATTCAGCACTACCTGCAACTGCGTCATCTGTAGAAGTCATTTGCACAGGAGCAAACTACTCTGAGAACTTGCATTCAATAGCAAACATTAAGATGTAGGGCTTAAACCACACAGGTAATCTTTATGAAGTGTGAAACACCTTTCAGTACCAAAGAAACTCAATGGAGTTAAAAGGTACCCACCAGCATTTCTAGAGTTACTGTCACTAACTGTTTTAGAGCCTACTTCCTGGTTCTGAAATTGGTTATTGGTTCACGAACTTGGTTTTTTTCTTTTTTTGAATTCAATCCAACTTTTTGAGGGTAGTTACACAGTTACAATGTTATAATTGATTCAACCATGATTGCTAAATCTGTCCTCTCTCCCGCATATTTATTCAACATTGCTCATTATGCTTTTTTCATGTCTCAATATAAATCATACATGATAAAGAGGGCTGCCAGTGTTTGTTTTAAGAATAATCTCTACCCTTAGTGCAAAATAAAAGTATTCAGAATCCTTCATATCTCAAATTACCATTCATTAAAAATATCCCTTTGAAAGCTTTTTTTATTACACCAATCACTATCAACTTAAGAATCATCAAGTTGCCTTCATAAAGGTAATTAAAAATCTACAGTAAAGTCACTCTGCTTGTGTCAGGAATAGTTATTTCAACTTTTAAATAACATTTTATACACGTGTGACTTCAAATTCTTGGTCCATTTTCTTCCTAATTCATTTACGAATTTAAAAATATCTCCTAGTTATCTTCAGAAAATTTCCAATCACTCAGCAACATGTAAAACAAAAGAAATGAAGGTATCTACTTGTATCAGGAACAGTGTGGTGAGCTGGACTAGGGAAGTGGATCATCCCCCTGTACTCAGCACTGGTGAGGCTACACCTCGAATACTGTGTTCAGTTTTGGGGCCCTCACTACAAAAAAAAAAAAACCAGTGAGGTGCTGGAGCGTGTGTAAAGAAGGGCAATGAAACTGGTGAAGGGCCTAGAGCATGAGTCTTCTGAGGAGCGGCTGAGGGAGCTGGGGTTGTTCAGCCTGAAGAAAAGGAGGCTGAGGGGAGACCTTATCGCTCTCTACAACTACCTGAAAGGAGGTTGTAGAGAGGTGGCAGTTGGTCTTTTCTCCAAAGTAACAAGTGATAGGACAAGAGGAAATGGCCTCAAGTTGTGCCAGGGGAGGTTCAGATTAGACATTGGGAATAATTCCTTTACCAAAAGAGTTATCGAGTATATCGAGCATTGCTGCCCAGAAAAGTCATTGAGTTGCCATCCCTGGAGGTATTTAAAAGATGTTTAGATATGGCACATGTAAGATGTGGCACATGGTTTAGTGGTTGGACTTGATGATCTTAAAGGTCTTTCCCAGCCTAAATGATTCTATCTTTTGCTTGTGCTTTCTTACCACTGGTTTATATGGAAAAAACACAGGGACTGCTCTGGGAGAAAGCTACTGCTCTGCAAAGACCAAACAAATTACCACCTCTACATTAGTCCTACTCATGTATGATACTCAATATTCTGGGCTTTTATTCCATTTTGGTAAAAGCCACTTGAGTTTTTCCAAGTGAAATGTTAAGAGGATGAAAAAGGTCAAAAGAAGGAGACAGAGGAATAAATTGAAGAGGTACTGAAGGACTGTTTTAATCTACAGCCTCATGCAAAAGGTCTAGAGAACCATATCAGGAAAAAGTAGCTCTTAGCCTGTAATACCATGTGAGCCTGTTTATAAGAGTTCAACACAACGGTGAGCCCGAGCCAGCTGTTTTCATGTGAAAACATAAGCTGTAATGCCAAAATGAGTTCAAATTAACTGTGCCATAAAAATATTTCCCAAGTGATGAAGACAGACACCCATATCTCTGCTGTCTTGTGTGAGTGGTTCCTTAACATACGCTTTACATTTACAGTACTACTAGAGTAGCAGCATGACTCATAGAAGCATCTTCTTAGGGGAGATATATTTCTTCCACTGTAGTCACTACCTGGTTCCAATATCCTTTGATTTTGTAATTCTGAACACCAAGCTTGTTATTTTCTCTTGGAAGCCCCAACCAAAAGAACAACACTAAGTAATAAGAATCTGTTTTGACATATTTTTAAACTAGATAAAGCAGACAACACCATAATGTGTTGAGCTGTTCTTCAAATCCACTAGTATCAACTGAAAATTTACAATGTTTAGAATCATAGAAAATATTAACAACAATAACTGATGTCCGTGGGGAAGAAAACTTTAATAGAGTGGACAAGCCCAGAGCATCAAAAGAAAATACATTGGGAGATAAAACTTGCCCAAGGGAGATGGACACAGACATCTTTGAACTAAAAAAGGGAAATCTTGAGTTTGAAAAAGATGGTCTATGAAAAGATTTTTGGTACTATTAAAAGGAATTGTCTCAACTAACCAAAGCCCAGAAATACTGCAGCTAGTGGTGATAATTATATGCTACAAATCTCAACTCTACACATATTTAGTAACCCTTCCATTTCTTTCCCCCATCCCACTAGAAGGGAGTCAGCAAGTGACTGTGTGATGCTCAGTTGCCACCTGGGGTTAAATGACACCAAATTACATCATTATGCCTTCAGATGATACACCAAGCACAGTCCGGCCATACCACATGGTTTCCTCCTTTAAGTTTCAGACTAGGATTCTGTCTGTGCAGGAATGCTCTAGAACTGCTGAGCTCCCAGTTTCAAGCACCTTAACGGTATTTTCATATGAGAAAGTTTTTGTGCTGGGTCTATAATCCCAATGGCAACACTGAATCAGCAAGAATTACTAGAGGGCAAAGAATGATTTAAAGCATGGTATGAAAATTGACTCAGATAATATAAAGCCCATGGAAATTCAGACTTTGGCATTTGTTATGTTCACAATAAGAATCATAAACCTGGCCACTATTCGTCAGTGTGATACCACTTCCCGTATTCTTTATTTTTTACTCAAGTACCAGATAACAAGCGTTCCCCACTTGAAGAGAAAGCCAGAAGTACCAAAAAAGCTGACACCACCTTGCATTAACCTGCAAACAAAACATAAGAACCAGATGGTATTCTCCTTTTCTTTTGCTTAGCCTCCACCAAGTCATATCTATGAATATGACGGAGAGATTATTTTAACAAAATAGAAGCTCTATAAGAAAGCTAAGAATATGTTACTTATAACAATATTTCATGTGTTAAAAAAAATGTTACTAAAAGTTACTTCTGCAACCTTGGATTTTTCTCAAAACTGATACTAATAAAAAGTCATGAATCAAAAATCATGAAAAAAAGACATAATCCAAGAAAAATACTTTATACATAGCAGCAGCTATGGGTGCCCTGAGTTGTCATTTCTAAGTAAAAATCCAGATGTCTCTACTGTGTAAATCTGTATTTTCAACAATTAATAATTACCTACATTACCATATATGCTCTACCCTGAAAATGAGTCTGCCCTTTGGAAAAATCAAAGCTGTTCTTCAATATTTCCAACATGTTTTAGTCATATTGCCTCAGCAAAAACAGCCACTCCTTTACCAGCTTAGTCCCTGACCCATACCAAAAAATAAATAAAGGAGCAGGTATCCGTAATGGACTGAAAAATGCATGGAAAAGTAAAAGCATGTTAGAGGAAGGAAAAAAAAATTAAGAAATGGATATTCACACCCTTCAGACATAGGATCATGAGGGAAGTTGCTTACTTAGCACCAGAGACAGGACAGGAACTATACTGAATAGCCACATGTTGTTACACATCTAAATTGTCATTTGCAGTTTAAAATGATCACAAACATTAAGGAAAGCAAGGTTCAAGTTCTATTTGGCAACTCAAACCCAACTTTTCTCATCTTTTTTGAATAATTTCTGATTAAAATAGAAGTCTTGGAACTAGTAGTATTGCAAGTCAAGCAAGGTTTACATAACTTTTACTCACAAAATATACTCATCATTTTAAGGAGAAAGACTTGAAATTATTAAGAATACTGCATAGCCAGTAGAGTGCAGCAGCTGTGATATGGTCCTCTCTAGATGTTTTGACCTTCATAAGACAAGATTTAATAAACCTTATACAAACTGAACTTGCTGCATGACCTTTACCATTGGTTCTTGATAGAATGAAATGCACAATTCTTATTTGGAAAAAAAAAATATCCACTATGTTTATGATCAATGACAAAATGAGTGGATAGTCTCTATGTCTTGCAAGAACCCCTTCTGTCACTGTCGTGAAGGCAGTTTCCATTGGAGACTGAGGTCACTGATTCAGCTGCATGTTTAACATGCTTTCTTCTTATTATAGTAAGAGTATCACTGTCTTGTTTAAGTTAAGCTTAAGCCAGCATTTTCTAAATCTATTTCCTTATCTCACTCAGACAACCTGTCATCCCTCTAGGGGTACTGTCCATTTCTTTTGGAAAGCAGTTCAAAGCAGGATGTTGTCAGCATATTAGCAGCACCACAGCCTGTGACATCCACAAACCTGGAAAAATTTCAAAAATTGTAACAGAGAGAAAAATACTCTCACACAAAGCTTTTAGGAGCTGCTTACAACATACTCCAGTCTGTGTTGTCTAGATAGCAATGGGTTTGTTTACACCTACATGTATATACATATGGAAACATTCTGTTCTTCAGTCATATCAATTTTTTTTACTTCTTGTTATGTTGCATAACACAAAATATCTAGAGACTTTAGTATACTAAATAGTTCAGATATAGCTCCATTTCAGCCCTACAAATAAGTAGGAATTAAAATTCTCCAGTTTTCTTTCTTAGCAAGCAACAAACCAACCAGAGACTCACTTCCAGCCTGAAAATAAAAAAAAAAAAAAAAACCAAAAACAAAAAAAAAAAAAAAAAAAAAAAAAA
>VXBH01004217.1:268456-377121 GCA_013400035.1 Rynchops niger | reverse complement strand
AAAAAAAAAAAAAAAAAAAAAGAATTAGAATGCTTCAGAGAAAAGTAATTGCACTTTATTGCAGTTCCTAATTTTAAAGTGATAAGGCAGTGGCTGGTGGTACAGGGTGCTCAATTAGATTGATGGTCTGATACAGTACAACAATTACTGTAATTCAATTTGGAGCTTGTTTTGGGTAATATGTTACATAGCAGAACAGTTAAAGCTGGGATAGCTGCTGGTATTAGTAAAGATTGAGCTCTTGCATCTTGAAATACAGGTAGCCGACTGACTTAAGTTTTTTTTTTTTTTTTTTTTAAATTTCCTTTTGTGGTAATGTGTTTTTCTGAAAGATATTTACAGTCAAACTTGTAGTTAAGCATGTTAACTGTTAGCATGGGGGGGGAGTTCTCTACTTCGGAGAACGTTTCGGTATGCGTAGTGCTTAGAGCAGAATCCAGAATAGGGTGATATTTTACTTCATGTCTAAAAAACTCGCAGCGAATAACTGCATTATGTATTACAAATTTAACGAAAGAGCCTAGATCAAATCATGATTCTGTTGATGCATTCGTTGTGATTCTCATGCTGAATTATTCTGCAGAGTCATGCAGAATGAAAATATAAGCACTTAGGCCTATTTCAAAGATAATAAAGATTTGAATGTTAGTCCAAATAGCTGTGTAGCTGTGTTTTGTGTATTCCCATGCTGTTTGTTTGGAATAAGTAAAGTCGGCGGTAGTAGGTAAAGGGTGAAGTTGAGGGTAATTCTGCTGCTTATTTTCTAGGAAATATTATTTGTGCTGAGGATCTGAAAATTTTGTAGTAGCTAAGAGTTCTGAATTTTATTACAGTAATGTTTAAGAAATGTTATTACCTTGTCTTATGTGAAAAGTGTATTTGAACAAAAAGAGAGTTCATTATTACACTTATAAAAGCCTATCTCTGGTGCATTTCTGTTGGAAGAAAAGAGCAGAATTAGATGTTGCAGAAAGCGTTACAGGAGGAGAAAAGAAGCCAGCTAGGATTTTAGCTAGGTGTGACTGTCAGAGGAAAAAAAAAAATCTGTGCTGTTTATATACTGTTTGACGTCCCAGTTTTGGCATAAAATTTTAGAATACCTGTTTGTAGAGTCCAGTTTTCACTGTTCATTTAGACCTGTATGAATTTTAAGTACTTTTACATCTGTTATTTTTTTCCTTTCACTTTTACTTTAACCTCTTGGAGTGAGAGATTGATATCAAGACAAATTTCTGTCATTCTATTGAGCTTTTCTGTTTCTGATGAAGCTTGTGAAGTGTCCTTTTAAAAAAATGATTTTATTTCTTTTTTTTTTTTTTTTTTGTCATTTAAATCTGACTTGAAAGTACTCTTGACAGGTTTCTTGTGATTTTGGTATTTATTTTAAGAGGTGGACACAGGGTAGCAGGTGTTCTAGGTGTTACATTGTATTCTAGCTTCTTTTTACAGTTTGTCAGTGCAAGAATGGTCTCCTGGCGGGCTGCACCTTAGAGCAATCCAAATAACTTTATCTTTCAAGACATTCTTTGCTGTTTAACGTATTAAATAAACTTCCTTACCTTGTCCTTTCTCGAGTTGTTGCTACCACATTGTGTTTCTCTTTTCTGCAATTTATTTTTCCTTTTTCAAAAGGGAGGAATCACTAAGGTGAATTTCTGTTACACACTTTTTTAATTTGTGACTTCTACTATAATGCTAATAGTCACACATACGAATTAGCACTGGACCAGGCTTCCTGGAAAGGTGGTCCAGTGCCCCAAGCCTGTCAGTGTTTATGAGGCATTTGGACAATGCCCTTAATAACACGTTTAGCTCTTGATCGGTCCTGAAGTGGTCAGCCAGTTGGGCTAAATAATCGTTGTAGGTCACTTTTAACTGAACTGTTCTATTAATATTGTTAAAAAATAATATTTTTTTTTTCTGATTGAGAAGAAAGTACTTCACCTGGAGAAAACTTACTTAATAGCCTGTTTTTAGTAGGTTATTTAAGTTCTACCATTTCCTTCTTTATAGAAGGAGAAAAAGGTAAAGAAATAAGTCCAAATAAAACCTGTAATGAAACAAGAGGTTTTTTTCTCTAGCAGATTTTACAATTAAATGTATCTTATTTTTTTATTATTGAAAGTTTCTTGTGTGTGCTTTAGTTTTATATAGCAAAACGGGAGCCAAATTTGGCCGTGTATGGTTCATGAAATGGTTTTTATAAACTTTCTGGAACTGACAAGTATTTAGATGGCCAGTGTCACTTTTTTTTTGTTTCTAAGCCTACGGCTCACTTAGTATTGTTGAATCAGTCTGTTAATAAGCTGTTAGAAAATGCTGTTCAGTAGCGAACAATGATTATTCAGATAAATGCTGTGCAGAAGCATCACAAAACTACTGCATAACTTCGCATAAATAGCTGTCTTCACACAAATGGACTTAAATGAGGAAAGACTATAGTGTGGGTGTAAGGTATGTATTAAGGTCTTTATTAGGTATGATTAAGAATAATACAAATAGACCCTCCTTTTCAAAACATTTGCTTTAGAAACTGCACGAGGAATGGAGCCTACCTAGTTTCTGCTAAAATAAAAAAGTGAACACATGGCTTATGATAAATCATGAGAAGTATGACTCAAGATGTCAGCTAGCTGTAGTTTTTGGAATGTGCCAAAGCTGATTTGCTTCAATTACTGTAGATTTTGTGCATTTGTGAGCATGGGTAAAACTGAAGGGTCTTGAGCAGGATAAAATTACAACTGTATTGCATATGTAGTTCTAATATTTGTGATTAAACAAAAAAAATACTGATTATTAATCCTGCAGGTACGAATTCTCGTTTCAGATAGAATTATACAAAGGTCTGTATTTGTCAAGTTTTTGCACTCCTTTTGATAGGAGTGAAGGAGAACAAAAGCTAAGGAAATGGATCAGGGCTGTTGATGGCGGAAATTGTACTTAGCTTTGTCACTACTTAGGGCTATTCCGATGTTTTAGGGCTCTCAATTGTGTATTTTGACTGTTACTCCTCCTTTAGGTAGGAAAGAGCAAGTTTTATTTGCATGTTACTGATAAGAACAATGAATCAGAATAGCAAGTTCTGAATTCAGTTGATTGTTTTTTGCAGCTCTTCTAACAGACTGCCTGTTGGATATTAAATTTAGTTATTTTAAATTAATAGGTCCCTACAGTCAATTGTAACTTCATAAAAAAAATAAAATATAATTTCTAATATTCTCTAAAGAAAAATATTGCTTGAACTTGTGTGAATCTAGTAAGTCATTTAACTTTTAGGCAGTCAAGTTCAGACAGCTTGCAAGGCATTGTACAAATGTAATACAATTCACAGAAGGAAAGCCCCTCTTTCCTGGACACAGCTAAACATTTGCCTGCCGATGGGAAATAGTGAATGAATTCCTCATTTTGCTTTGCTTGCTGTGCAGCTCTTGCATTACCTACTAAACTGTCATTACTTTAACCCATAAGTTTTTGCTCTTTTATGATTTTCTCCCCCATCCCACCGCGGGGGGAGAGAGGGAGCAGCAGTGGGGAGGTGAGCTGCCTGCCACGGTTAAACCACAACAGGAGCAGAAGGGAAAAGAGGAAATTTTCTCCTTCACTAGAAGGTTGCGTTGTTGTGATGGGAATTCCTGGTGTAAGCAAGGCTTTTCCAGAGCCTTGGTTTCAGACATCAGCACTTATGTTAACAAACTGCTAGAATACATGAAGTGATTACAGCATGTCAGCAAGATAGGAGCACATTTGATGAAGAATGAGGTATGTTCCTGTTAATTGGGTATAATACAGAAGCATCGTTCTGCCTAAAATGTCAGTCACAGCTGTCTGTAGTTGCAGAAGATAACAAAACATCACCAGCTTTTACTGCAGTACTTTTTTTTTTATTTTTATTCTGTCGAGTAAAGCACTGAAGAAGTTTTTTCAGGCTGTATGAAGGATAAAACTACTACATGCCAAATCCTGTACAACTGAAGAAAACTGACTTTCTATCCTCCCTCTTTATTATTCTAAATTTTCTTTGCTATACTCTAAGCTGACAATAGCTCATGCCTTTTAAAAATGCTATTTCTTAAACCCAAAGCTTTATGTTAACAGGATTTTACTGTTGTCACATATGTTTTGAAGCTTTTTTTTTTCCTTGTTGTGTAAGATGGTCTTTGATCTAGAATTATAGTAGTTCAAAAGAATGAACCGTTTTTGTCTGGGCAGTCATTAATACTGGTTCATCACAATCAAGTGGTGAGAAGATCTGTTGCCGGTAATAGGAACTTGTTTTGGTACTGTGTGGTTGAAAACCATGAGCAGTTACAAAAACTGGTCATGTTCGTAGCCTGATAGAGGACCTCATATACCAATTTTGAAGTTGAATTACCTAAGCCAACATTTTTGTTTAAAAGCTTTAGATGAAAAAAACCCAAAACCCAGTTGTGGAGCTCTGACAAGGTCTTGTAACTTAGATGAGCTGAGGCAGAATATTTTTGTGTTGTCTTCTACAAAGCTATGTTACTTATTTGGTATCCAAGAATTCTGTAAATGTTGCTGTCCTTACAGTCTTTGTCTCATCTTTATTTGACAGTAGCTTAAATTGACTAGACCACTATTTAAATATAATATTGAATATATATTGTACATTTTTTGCTGTGATTATAAAGGAGCTTATTAGTTTATGACCAACTGTGCCTTAAAGTAAGAAAGTAGTAAATATCGACAGTTCTCTGTACAAAGTAGCATGTGCTGAATAGAAGAATTAATTAGGACTAGCTGGAATGAATTATTGTACTAAAAGGTCATTATTTGTTTTTCTCCTTAATATACTACGATATTCTTATGAATTTGTGTAACAATCTGGAGGAGAAAAAAAAGATTAAACCAGTAATTCTTCAAAAATATTATGTTCTTTATCAAATGTTCTGTTTGCTCTTTCATATAATAGGTGAAATATTACAGGCACTTGGCACCTGATCACTTGCTTCAAATATGCCATCGACTTGGACCGCTTCTAGAGCAAGAAATTCCCCAAAGTGTCCCTGGAGTGCAGACGTTATTAGGAGCTGGCAGACAGTCTTTGCTTCGTACAAACAAAAGTATGAGAATTTTTAGAGTTCTTGATATTTCATGCCTTTTCCATGTTTTCACATGAAAAAATGCTCACCTACATTTTTTTTTGTGTAATTCTTTCAAAACAGGTTGCAAACATGTTGTATGGAAGGGATCTGCTCTTGCTGCACTACATTGTGGGAGGCCTCCAGAGTCCCCTGTAAATTATGGCAGTCCACCCAGTATAGGTAAGTCAATTTTATTCTGGCATTGCCGTTGTGACACCTAACTCCCAGGGTGATTGATTATTGTGATGATGAAAGCTAAGTAGCAGTTCTGTTTGTATTTGTCCTTGTTTGTGTTGTATACCTTACCTTTAGTATATTTTTGTTAAGATTTTTTTTTTCAGATGCAATTTATTTTTATTAAGATGTAATTTACCAGGAAAAAAATGGGTATTGTAAATTCATATACAACCTCTGTTCTGAAGCTAAGTTTGTCTTTGAAGTATGAAATAGACTAAAATATATTTCAACAGTGAATACGTACAAATAAAACTCTTATTCTTAAAGATGTAATAAAGCTGTCAGTAGATGAATAATTAGTACCATTTAAAAACTTAAAACCAGGACAGCATGGCCTGCACCTGTCGTTGGGGAGAATAAGTCACATAGACGGGTAATGGTTTTCTTTGGAAAGATTTGAGTGTCTTGTAGAAGTTACTCGTTCTGGTGTGGTCCATTCAGTAATTTTGTATGGCTGCTTTAGTTTACTGTGCTGTACCATGAAGTGTGCATGTGCTGTCTGTAGCATTGAAAAACTGAGAAGCTGGAGGTCAGGGGTATTCTTTTTTCTAGTTAATATTTTTTAAACTCTGCTATGGTTACTAGAATATGTTTGTTAGCTTTCAACAAGAAGATATTTATTTTTTTTAATTGCTAGAAGAATCAAGATGCATGATGTTTCATGAGATTATTTAAGGAGCATCCTTTTTCTTTTGTCATGGATAGGAAAATGTGCAAAATCACTTGTGTCTTTCAATCTTTCTCTGCTGATATCCAGGGATGGAGGAACAGTGAAGACCAAATTGCCTGTGTGGATTATACCAAAATGGTAGTTGCAGATAGATGTGTGGTGTTGGCTGACAGTGGGCAGAGAATATCCAATTGATTGGTTCCTGATGAGGTGCAGCTGCTGCAGAGACAAAGGTTTCTGTCTTGGCAAGAAAAAGACAACTGAATATATATTGAGGGAACTAATGAGTAACAGTGCAAACACATAGCCAGGTGCTTTTTGGAACAGAGGCATTTTTAAAGTGTTCACTTGCCATTACAATTTTTCAATCTCTGAACTCCTTTTAGAAGCTATTGATAGCCTGGAAGTTTTCCATGAATTGGGAGAGGTGTCTGTATATATATAGAAATAGAGAGCGCCTTATTTGAGCTATTTGTATTATTTTTGACATTGAGGAAACTCAAAATCAAATCCTCAAAATGCATGCCATTACACTTTACCCAGAGAATTATTGTTCTCCTCTAAAAGCTGAAGCAGAAGCACGCTACAGCTAAGAAGCTCTTAGAATGAGCACAGCCCACTTTGACTTGGTCAGATAGCAAAATATTTGTTGTTATAATAGCTCGTCCATTTTAAAGCACAAGTTTCATGCTTTCCATGGTGTTCCTGTAGACGCTTGGAATATAGGAAGAGAACATGGTTTTACAGGCTGTTTAGAGCTAAGTTTTCAGAACTTTCTCGGCTAGTATGTGTAATGGCCAGAGGTGGTTCCCTTAAACCCTCATGTAGCACCTGCATCCACTCAGTTGTGGTTTTCTTTTGAGCTTCTGTTTTGGTTCATGTAGAGAGTTGTTTCTGTGTTGTGCTCTGGATGTGAGGGAGAAAATGCTTGTTGCTGAACAGAAGAATTGTGCTCTTCAGTGGCCATGCATTGGCTTGAAGATTGTAAATTTGGAAAATGTTGGACTAGATGAGCAGCTATTTCTGCAAGGGGGCTGGAGGACTGAACCTTCTAATAGCTAAGATTTCTTTAGTGGTTGCCTTACCTTTTCCTTTACTTGGAAATACATTTTAAAACATGTTGGAGAAATCAGAGTGGAAGAGGACTGTTTTGCATTGTACTGTAGCTTGCTCCAACACTATATAGTTTTTAAAGGGAAAAAGATCAGTGTATGAAATCCACGACAGCTGGAGTTCAAAGAAAGTTGTAGAGTTGCAGTGGTAGTGGAATTAAATGTTAAGAAAAATAACTTTCAGACTCTTTTTAGGGAAGAACGAGTAAGGCTTTCTAAATAAATGTTATTTTTATTGAACCTTTTGCAGAGCACTGAATATTTGCAAAATTATAGTTATTTCAACATATCCTTTTTCTCATGACCAATAATTTCCTTTTCCAAACATTGAGATAAGTGCTGGTAACTGAATGTTTTTAACTGTGAAGTATATTTGGATTTTTTGGATGTCTGGTTCGGAGCTGCGTGTGAAAGCATTTGTTTTTGATTTATCCTATCCTATTTTGATACTCTCAATGAAATTGTGAACTGGAATGACGCTTCTCTTATAAATTGAACTAGAAAATTTTGTTCTGTTTCCTTGAATAACTTCTCAGTTTTCCTCTGGCAAAGTTGTATTTTATGTATTTGTCCAATAAAAAAAAATTGGAACCTATTCTTCAGGCGGTATGAATTTCAGGTGGAGAACCCACTAATGGTTGAGGAACAGAAAAGATACTGAAGTCTCTTTATCTTGTCCAGGAAAACTTAATTTACATTTCACTGAACATACAGAAATATTCATTCGTTTCCTAGCCTGATGAACCAACGCAATTATGATGCTGATGGGATATTCTTTAGAATTAAATTTTTGTGTACATTGTGCCAGCTGCCCTGCAGGAAGCGTGTTTATATGTGGTGAAAATGCACCTGTATAAATACATACTTCTCCATAAAACTATATAATATCTGTATAACATAATAAACAAAATTTGAATATGGAATAATGTTTGTCCAGTTGCTATCACTTGTGCAATGTATCTTATAGAAAGTTGCTGAAGTGCTTAATTAAGAGCAAAAATAGCTATGTCATATGCTAATTGGTTTAGTTAAAGGTCCCATCTTCTTGGATCCTGAAACAGAAAAAGAATTCTTTTTCCGTAATATCCAGGACATGCTGAAAAAGCATAGAACCAAAGCATAAAGCTTTGAGAGCTTTGAGCTCAAAGCTCTTGGGGAAGCTGGTCGCTCAGATGTCAAGACCTGAATGAGACTGGCTTCTCATCCCATACAATAAGAATGTTCTTCCTGACCAGCAAGTATATCTGCATTTCAAAAATAGTATTACATGGTCTTCCTGAGTAGTCTGCTTCAATAAAAGTTCTGAGGCATTTTGCACTTATCTCACAGTTTCTTTATTAAATGGTGCTGCTGGTTTGGCCGTAACGAGAATGTGAAGATCTGAAAGTGGTGTAGATGTCTGTTTCTAGAAATACAGTAAATACATTAGGCCTAAGATCGAACTTAAGAGTCCTTTGTGTCACTACATTATTCTGTTAATTATAGTAAAAAACTAAAAGGATCTGTGTAAAAGTGACATGTTGTTACACCTGTTTATTCAGGTATAAAGTGAATTATACTTAAGTAAATGACTTCTTGTTATGCAAGAAGAAATGAGCTATAGAAGTGTTATAGTACTTTCAGTAAAATAGAAACTGAATAAATACATAGTGAAAGCAAGTGGGATTCTGCTTTTTCAAATATCTCACCACCTACCTCTGAATTAGTACAGATTGACAATTACTTTCATTGAACAAATAAATATTATATGTAAACTTTTAGATGTATGTAGAATTTCTGTTATTTTAACTTTATATTTTCAGAAATGCTCCAGTGGCAGTGTACTTTTACCTTCATGAAATGCCCAGAGGGAAGTGCTGGCTTGATCAAATTGGTAGCTTAACCACTTTGTTTGTCAGTCATCTATAAGCCAGGAGAACTGGAGTGCTGCATAGAGTTTATAAGTTGAACAGAAAAATGGTGGGAAGACAGAAGTCAATTCAAGCCGCTTTTTTGATATTGGACATCTTTACAGAAGCTGGGGGGGGGCACGTGGAAACAACCTGAAGTGAGTGCTTGATACCTTTAGTCTTGCTGGCTTGGAGAGTGAAGGGAGGAGTCTAGCAGTCTCTTGTTTTTATTGTTAGCAACTCTGAATGCCTTGGTATTCATTAGAGGTGTGTCTGGCCTCTCAAGTTATGAAACTTGATTCAATATGAGTAAGTTGTAAGTGAAATTTATTCTTTAGGAGTCCTGCCAGGTTTCCCCTTCTGAAAAGGGAACGAAGGTGGGTTCTGTTTTTCAGAACAGAACTTTAATTGATTAAATACAACTCGAGAAAGGAAGAAAATGAAAGATAAGCCATAATGATTCTTGTGTGTGCTTTTTTAAAATGTAACTTATACTTGGTACAAAATTAAATTGGGTTTACCACTGATGAGTGGATAAGGCAGATTACTGTCTCCCATCTTTAAAGGTATATTTCACATTCCAGGATAAGGCCATGTAAATAAGGTGATGTAATTGGTCACTTGGATAAAATTAGAATAAGAAAGTCAAGGCAGGGGGGCGGGGGGAATTCGGCATAGCTAATACTGCCATATCTTTCAGATCCCAAAATTTATCATCTTTTTACCAATTGATGTTTTTCTCTGAGCTGCTGGTTCTATTTTGGGTGGGGAGTGAGTTAGAGAGATTTGAAAACTTTGAAGGCATTCAAGTTGGTACCTGTTGCATGCCTTTTGAGTGTAAGAAGTAATCCTGCTATATATAATCTGACAACTCTTACCACTTTACCTTCATCAGCTTTACACGTATGTTTGATATTAAATTTTTCAAAGGGAAGCCAAACACGTAAGGTGATCTTTGGTCTTTGAGATGTGTGGTTTTCAGATTAAGGTTGTTGGCAGCAATGAATTATAACAGCAGAAGTGAGACTTTAAAAAACAAAGTTCCATTTTACTGTTTTAAGACCCTAACTCTCCATTCACGGTGTAGGTTCCCGAGACGTCTTTACAAAAAAGGAATTTAAACTCTCCTTTGGAGCTTAAGGTTAGAGCCTTTGTTTCCCATGTTTCTCACCCTACCCCACTTCGTTTTTTTTCTTTTTTTCATACTTTAGTAAAAGGTCCTGCGCAACTTGTTGTATTTGACCCTGCTTCCAAAGGAGGATTAGACTAGATGATTTCCAGAGGTCCCTTCCAACTTCAACTATTTTGTAATTCTGCAGTAACAAAAGTCAAAGTTCTGGCATTAAATCTGGTGAGGGACATGAAGGAGCACAAAACGGGTTTTTACAGGCCTAACAGCATCAGGAGGAACAGTAGGGTTTGCTGATGAACTGCATAGGGGACCTAATGACAAAAGATCTGTAGAAGCTGAAGTATTTAATGACCTCTTGGCCTTGGAGGAACCATGCTCTTCTCATTGGTGCCTCTTGATGGGACCGAGGCAATGGACACAAACTTAAGTAGAGGAAGTTCAGTTTAAACATTAGAAAATATCTTAGGTCTAAAATGTGGATGTGATCAAAGCTCTGACACAGGCTGCCCAGAGAGGTTGCAAAGTCTCCATCCTTGGAGATATTCAAAACCTGACTGGACACAGCCCTGGGTAGCCTGCTATAGGTGACCCAACTTGAGCAGTGGGGTTGAACTAGACAATCTCTAGAGGTTCCTTCCCACCTCAACCATACTGTGGTTCTGTGATAGCAGACCATTTCAGTCTTTGTGGTTGGTCATATTGTGTGAAGATGAGCTCAGTTACCTAAACACTAGGAGCCAATTCATTTTATTTGGAACCAGTTGCTAAACAATTGATAGCAACTTAAGTCATAAAGTTTGTGGCAGTGTTTTGTACATGTTCAAAACATCAACAATACTGCTGACTTTCTCAGGCCTTCGTTTCTGCTGATCAGTTAGCTTCATTAGTAAATATGAAGAATCCCGATTTTCAAACCGAAATGTCATTTTCAAATAAGTGGTGGATTGTCATCCTGTGTTGCACAACCACATAGTAACATCTGCTTTTTGTTTATTTGCTTGTTTTAAATCTTATTTATTTTTAAAGTAGGTTCTAATGTGAGACTAGTAGATGGGCTTGTAAAGCTAACTTAATTTTGATTTCCTTAGTTGGCCAGGCATTGGATGGGAGTTCTTCCTGTGCAGCGTCCACTTCACAGTGCTCTTACAGCAAGGAGCAGGCACTCTGTTCTGTTGTTTTCTTCTTTCTTCCTTTCAACCGTTCTAACTTCTCTTTATGTTGGTTGATTTCACTGTAAGGCCCAACCAGTGCTCTAACTCTTCCTGCGATAAAGTCTCATCCTCTTTCCATCCCTTATTATGTATGGCTTCTGGCTCCCACTGCAGCTGTTTAACTGCTTATACCTTACCACTCTTCCTGTGATGACCACCCTTGTGCATACTGACTCATTTGTTTGAGGCCAGGCAAAATTTAAGCAAAGACATAAAACTGCTAATATGGCTAAAACAAGAGAGATACTAGATTTGCTGTCACAGCAAGCTTCTAAAATTTTTTCCAAAAACAGTTAAAATCAAACTAAAATAGATTAGAGACCACATAAAGGCTGACAAGCGTTGATGCTAGATATGGGTGACAATTGTTATAAAATGAAAGGCCTGTAATTAGTACAAAGGCATTATTGTTATTAACAGTTGATAGCCTTTCTCACCCTGGCTTGTACCAGAAAAATCAATTTTATTATCTGCTGCAGGAATTTATTTTTGAGAGACAGCTATTTTTAATTTTTACCTGTACTCTGGAGGAAAAAAGCAAATGCTATTGTGCTAACAAAGTGTGCAGGTGACATATTGGAGTTGCCAGTGTTTGGAGGAAAAAGTGGGAATATGTCAGAGAAATCAAGCTGGATCACTTGGAAAATTCAATGAGAGCAAATATAAATGTAGTTAAATGGAAGGCCATATTGAAGATCAATGATGGGTGTGAGAATTTAGTTTAAAACGATAAAAAACCAGTTTGGGAAGTCTTTTAAAAATTACATATTTATGGACGTTGTTCAAACCTGCAGGAGATTGATTCTTCCCCCCCAGTCGTGTGCATGCCCCCCCCCCCCAATTGTATGTGCTTGGTAAAAAAATTTCTTCCCATAGAATGTAAGTTCATAATACAAGTACTTTAAAATGTTTTTCATAAATTCAGATGTATATTACAAATTACATGCTTATATGAAGTCATTGGTTGTTTTGTCCTAAAGATACTGTGTACACTTTCGGTTTATTGATAGGCAGCTCTGCAGAGTAAACTTCTGGTTAAGCTTTTTTCCCTTTTTATGAGCTATGGTTTCATTTGAAGGTGTTGCTAGAAGCTGATTTCCATCAACCTTCTCCATCTTACATTAAAAGCAAACAAAAGGTAACTTCTGAGTAGGTTGAGGTTATTGTGTAAGCTCTCTCTATTGTTGTGACAAAGACTTTCGTTATTCAGTTAGTTACTGTGAGCTTGGTTTTTTGGTTTTGGTTTTTTTTTGGGGGTGGGGGGTGACTTTTCTGTTTGGGGTTTTGGTTTGTTTTTTTTTTTTTTTTTTAAACTGTAGGATGATTTGTCAGGAAACCAAAACTAGATTTGTCTTGTGACTGAACTAATCTTGGTTTCCTCCTGCTGTTCTAAAGTAGACTGTTGGCAAGGAGAAGCTTTGTCATAAAGCAGATGCAACTGCATCTTTTTCTTGTATGAGGGGAGAGTGAAGAGGATATAGTAGATCCTTAAGGCAGTAGAGGCACATTGACTAAAAGTGCCTTGCTCCACAGCTAATGATCCTGCTCCTTCACAAAGCATCTTGAACTAGGAAAACTTCCTTGAATCCTTGGACTACATAGGCAGTCAACTGAAGTGTTTCAAGGGATGTTCTTATGGCCTGAGGCCAGTGGGCTTGGCAGTTGTCCATACCACTAAGTGCTTCTACTCGTTATAGAGGAGCTACAATCCAGTTTGCGTATTTAATGTAGTTTGACCTGTGCTGACTCATGAACCAGTGTCTGGTTGGTCTGGGCCAAACCCAAGTGATGACAGAGGTTTGTAGCTGTTCCACGGTTGATGCTGTAGAGCGAGCGTGATTCTGTGCCAGGACCCCCTGCCCTGGTCCTGGTCAGTTCACTTGTACAGACGTAGCCTTGGTCACTTACAGAGAATGGCTAACCAGGGGTGTAATGAAAGTATTGGCTACCTCTCTTGGCACTGTCAGATCTCATTTTTCATGTGTGCATAGTGCTGTGGACGTTGTTGGGCATTTATGTTTTTACTTTCCGTGTATCCAGAAGTTGGAGATCTGAATATGTTACCTGCTTCGTCACAATTCTGTGGAATATAAAATCTAATGCCGTTGCTATTCATCGATCTAACGATGATGTGGGGAACTGCTTGATTAATGTCTGTGTATCCATTCATAAAAGCATTATACTCTGTTGCTTTATCATTGCATGAGTAGCAGTTCAAAATTAGTATCACTGAGCTTTATTTTCGTTACTGAAGCTCTTGATTGAAGATTTCCATTTTGAAGAGTTCCTGCTTCTGGACCTTCTTAGCTTTTAAACTTGAAATAAATCCCAAACTCTTTGAATAAGGTTCTGTTAGTCAAAATCAGAAATTCCTGTAAGGTTTTGGTAAATTGATACATAAATATTTTCTTCAGTGTTTTTTTGTTTGTTTAGGTGTAGTGGGTAGCAATATTTTTAAAAATAAACTGATTGTCTTGCAACATTTGATTGTGTAGACTTCAGAAAACAGGTGGCCTTGGAGAAGGTTTGAATGTTTGCTGATCTTCAGTTAATAGCTGTATGGAAGCTCTTATGTTTGTTAAATTTGAAGTAGTATTCTCCTCTGCGGAAGCTGCCACAGTCCTGAATTTCTCACACTAGGTTATAAAAGCAGAAGTGTAGGTTTTGGCACTTAAAGTTGAAAGTTGTACTGCATTTTTACACTCTGCCTTGCAGTTTGTTACTTTTTTGCATGTCTGTGTCATAGGTTGCTTTTGTTACGTATTTTCCCTAACTATGGCAAAATGAGAGAATTACTGTAGTAAGCTATGGCAGGTGGTCCAGTGTTGAAGTAAACTTTCCATCCTGAAGAAGTACTTTAGTTTATGAACCCAGTATAAATGCTGTCTCTTCTTTTGTCTTTCACCATTTGGCAGTGGATACCCTGTTTTCAAGAAAACTAAATGGAAAATACAGACTTGAACGCCTTGTTCCAACTGCAGTATATCAACATATGAAGATGCACAAACGAATTTTAGGACATTTATCTTCTGTATACTGTGTAACTTTTGATCGGACTGGCAGGCGAATATTTACTGTAAGTACAAAAATCTTTATTTTTGTGGATACGGGTGTTTTTTTTTTTTAAGTACAGGTAGCATGTCACCTAATTGTTTCCAAAATCTATATGTACTGATGCTGTGTATCAAGAACAGATGAATGCTTTGCTACTGTTACTCTCATATGTGCTTTTTAATAACCATGCTGTTAAAATAGTTTTGGCATACATGTCTTAAGGCTAGGTGTGATGGTAATTACTGATGTGTGTAGTTCAGTCAGAAAACTCAGGTTACTTTTGGTGGAACTACCCTCTGTAGATTCTTATGCAAAAGCATAAGTAAAAGAATATATCACCACCACACAATTTGATTAGAAAGTCAGAGAAGACAATCAATATGGAAGTAAAGATTATTTTGACTCTTAACTGTAACTTTTGTTAAAGAATGACTATGAAGTTTAATTGTCTGGTGATGCACTTAAATTTGGTACAGCATACTGATGGTAATGAAAGAGCTGAAAATTCACATGGTGTTTTGTAACAAATGTTGGTTCACAAGGAATTGTCTTAATGAGATCCCAGGAACTGTGTTTTGGTTGCTTTTTTTGGTACCAGTGTTTTTAGTATTTTTAGCTATTTCTTTTTTTGTTGTTGTTTAAAAAAAAAAAAATTGGACTGATGTCTGAAATCAGTACTGAAATTACAAGTTTCCTAAGGAATGGGAATTATAAAAAACAGACAGGTGTCAGTGTAATCTGGATTTCTTGGTAAGTAGTCAATTTCAGTAGAGACAAAGATCTTGTAAATACAGACCTTGTCCCAGTCTGGGACACTTTGGCTGCATGTATTGCCTTCCCAGAAACCCTGGATGTTATTGATACCTCTGTGGATCCGGGAGCTTGATTGCATGCTTTCTAACCTCATGGCAGTTCTCCTACTTTATATATTACAGTCATAACTTCTAAAATTCTTTCAAGGTGGTTGTAAATATAATTCGCCCTTTCGCCCACATGCGTTTTTCTTTGTTGCGTAGAGGGATGTATGGTTGCAGGGATGGGACACTTAGTGTTTTGAACCGACTTCTGTTTGTTTGTTCGCTTGTTACTTCAGGCATAGCAGAGGCTTTTAGTTATTTCTTTAGCTTTCATCAGCAAGCTAAGTCCCTCAACAGTCACAGGCGTTAAATCTTATGTCCATAATTTATGTGTGATTAACCTGTCAGGAAAAGCCAGCTCTGTTGTGGTTTTGTTTTATATATGACATGGCAGAATGGATTAGAGATTTTATGTGTATCAAGTATAAAAATCGCCTGTGCTCTTCCTGTTGACATTTAAACAAAATGAATAAATAAAACTAGATGAAGTATGTAAAACTCCTTGCTAAGGTCTTCTAATTCTCCATTTTCCTGAAACTTTTCCTACGTTCCTAAGATCCTCCTTCTTCTAGAGGTGCACTAAACTTCCTCTTGGGTGCATCTGCAGTTACCATTCCTTCTTGCACATTCCCTTGCTTTTTGTAGTCTGACTAAAAGTGGTTAAAGGGAGAGAATTCTCTTGACTGTAACAGTGATTTTTTTTTTCCAAAATAAAAGTAGAAGAACCTGAAATAAAATGGGGGAAGCAATATTGCTTCTGCAACCCCAGAGCTTTGCTGGCAGACCTTTGCTGACCAATACGCTGATGTCCTGCTATGATTGCTTGGAAAAGGTCCTAGTTTAGATCATGGTTACTTCAATTTAGTGTTAAATAAGATGTCCATAGAAATTGATAGTCACTGGTGGATTTTTACCTGGGAAAGACCTTCTTACCTCAGTGTTCACAGGTAAATCCAGTGTTTTTTGTGTAGATGTTTTAAGTGGTTGTTGGCAGATGGAAAACCAATGGGTTGTATTCCACACTGGAGTCCAAGTTGCTGTAGCTGGTGTGATGTACTCTGTGGATAAACGTTTGTGAACTGTCGTGTTGTAATTGTGTCTGTATAATGGAATGGTGCCAATTCTTTTCAACCTAGACCGCTACAATTTCTACGGCCTCTAGTGTACTAGGTAGAAATAGGAATTTAAAATCAAAAGTAAGCCAGACTTCATTCCAGACATATCTGTTGCCAGCATGTAAATTTGCATGCATCAGGAGGGAATCATTCTTGCTCTACAACCTCCAGCATTCAGTGTGGCATTAGCTAGATGAGAGGTTGTTTTAGATTTATAATTGGTTCTAGAAGATGCATCATAACTGTTCCCTTTTCCTCCTGACCTCTGAAGGATTGAAAGCCTCTAAATTCAAGTTCTGTTTATGTTCTTCAAATTAAAAGGAGAAGAAAGTGATCTCAGCACATTTTTGAGTCATACTCTTCTGGGAGATGTTATCTTTGCTAGGAAGAAGATGCTCTTAGTTTGCCTAAAGGCAGTGAAAACAGGACATTATGCAGTTTTCCTACTAGCTAGTAGGTCATGCAATGACTGTTTCTATTTATAATCTTTTACAGATTTCACAAGAGATTTCTGAAGAAATCTCTTACCTCTTGAATATTCTAAAATATTCTTAATATACAACTGTGGTGTCTTGGTAATGTAGTTTTGTTGTCTTTTTTAATTAACTACAACTAAGGCGTGTTTACTTGGAAAGACACAGCTAAACGACCTATCAGCTATCAGTGAAGAAAACCTATTTCTGAGACTGTGCACACAGGGTAATAGAAACAAGCATTGTCTTCTCTGGTTCCTGCACCACTTAACTTTCTGACTGCAAAAAACAATGGACATCTCTTTTTCCCAACCTTTATCTTCCTGTCTCCTCTGAGATTACTCTTTCTAGGGAATAATAGACAGTGTTGTGTAATAGTCTGTGTAAGGTTTCCAACCCAAGATTAATTTGTACGTTTCTTGGCAGTTTCACTTCAGCCACAAGTCTCTGTAACGGTAGGAAAGTGAACCACTTTTACTCCATGCCTTGGCAGTGCTGTCATCAGTTCTCACTTGGTGCTGAACTTGTTCTAGGATTCACTTTTGACAAATGCTTTTTAATAGGCACATAATTTGTAGCAGTTGTAGACATAAGGTTGGAAACATGAGCTGTGGTGTAAGCCAATGCCCTTGCTAGCACAACGGCAACTGTATATTTAGAGTTGTGAACTGTCCCATTCAGTTCAGGCAGAATCCCATGAATGTATTTGAACTCTAATACTGTTATCTTGCCAAGATGCTACAGAATTTACAATTTTACCAAAGTCTTTTTTTCCTCTTCCTTTTTTTCTTTTTTTTTTTCTTTTCCTTTTTTCTTGTTTGGATTTGCTAACAGTCTTTTTTTTTTTTTTTCTCTGCAGTGGAGATGTACAACATATGCCTCCATAGCTATGCTATAGCCAGCTGCTAGGGAACAGGCTGGTTTTATGCTGATCTTCTTTCCATGGTTTGCTGTTATTAAATAGACCTCTGAGGACACTCCAGGTGGCATTAGGTCCCAGAACTAGCTTTTCTTACTGACATTTTACATCTTTGTCTATGTGCAGGTTGCTCTCCATCAGTTACATTCTGCAAGCAGCATTTCAGGAGTCTCATAATGCAGGTTTTGGTTTATTGATTTCTTTTTTGGTTGGGTTTTTTTTGCTGTGCTTTGAACAAACTGTTAGTCCCATAAAATGACTGCAGGCTGTAAGCTTACTGTAAAGTCAGTAGCTTATTCATATTATTGATCTGTACAATGTGAGAATTGCAGAAGCATGTTTATGTAATGTGTATAGTTTGGTAGACAGAGTATTTATTTTTTTTAATTTATACAGTTCCAAGAAAAATGGGACCAGTGGTTTGAGATTTCTAGACTATAATGCAATTAATTTTAATGGCTTGGCTCTGTTCTCACACATGAACTGCTTTGAGAAAGAGATTAATCCACATGTGAGTGATTTCTCCCCTGCTGTAGTGTTCTGGAAGTTCTGGGTTCCCTATTCCCTTCCTTGAATTTCAGGTCTCTCTCTTGAGCAGTGAGGCTATTATTTGTCAGCATCAGTTTCACACACACAGGTATGCACGCACATCCTTTTTGTCTCATTCGCTTCTTGGTTTTTTTTGGTGGTGGCTGCACTTCCGCACAACTTTCTTCATACTCTCAAGTCTCTCACCATGATATCGCTAGAACAGAATGACCTGATACTATTTTGGAGGTAATTGTGGCATCAAGTAGGTATTGAGTTTGCAACTTTTTGAAGCTTTAGATACAGAAGTGCAAATTTGAATCTAGAAAGACAAGAGACAGTTATGGAAACTTACTGAGTAGCATGGGAAAAAAAACCCCAAATCTGAGTGCTTTTTAGCATGCTTGTATGTTTGTTTTAATGAAGGAAAGGGATTAAAACTGAATGTGCTTAGAGCTTTGATAAGCAGAGTTTAGAGGAAAAAAAAAAGGGGGGGCCCTTTTACCTCTAAATTCTGCTTATAAAGCTCTAAACAGCAAGTTTGCTAGTTCTGGTGTAAACCAGTGTTAAATTGTTCATAGGAATTGGTTCGGAGGTGTGCATTACTGAGCTTGTTCAGCAGCTTTTTTCCTCTTTCTTTTCCCTTCTCTTTAGTGTCTCAGCAACTTATTAGACGTGAACAAATCAAGCTATAACTGAAATTAGCCTGGATTGCAAAAACATTCTGTGACTGAGCTAATAAGTTCAGCTTTTTTTTTTTTTTCTTAACAAATAACACTTTGTGTGTCTCTCAAGGTATTCAATATGAGTGAGGTTTGGAGCCTTTTCAATAGCATTAAATGCTAACAACTACATTTAAATGCAGTTAGATATCTGGAAATTTAGGAGGTCCTTGAATCTTCTTTCTGCTTGTACAAGTTCTGGGTAGGTGAGCATCTTAGTAGGGGGTCCCAAGTTTTATCTATTAATTAAAAGCTATTCCTGATGGTGGTTTACTTTTCATACAGGTATTTGAGCTGAGCTGAACGTAGCAATAAAGATAGAATAAGATACATAGTGGGTTCATTTAGTGAGTCTTAGTTCAATGGGTCTGCATCAAAAAGAAACAAAAGTGATGTAGAAGGAAAGCGGTCATTTCAAGGGTTTGGTAAAGATTTTGGGAGAAAAACAGAAACAACAGAAGGTAGAGTTTTGAGCACTTGATTTTCATATTCATACAGTCTTAACATGATGGGGCAAAGAGCAAAGACTGTAAACACTTGTTACAGTTTGTGAGGATACAATTTGAAGTTCTGAGGTAATTCAAAAGGACTTTGGAGGTTCACACCAAATAATTGGATTAATTTACACTTAACGTTGCTCCGTGGTGGTTAAAATTACTACCGAAGTCCTAGCTTAGATAAAATTAAGAAAAATTACAGACTTTGTACTTTCTGCTAGACTGCTCTGGGGTTTTGGTGTGGTGTGTTTGTTTTTTTGGTGTGGGGTTGTTTTTTTTTTTTTTTTTTTCCTAACATAATGCCCTAGGGATATCGAGGAAAAAAAATGGAAGATTAATGCTCAGAAAAGAGTTGTGGCATCGTCCAAAGTTTTAGAAAACTATGTCTGTTAGTAAGGTGCTCTAGCATGGTTGAGGTACAGAACTTCTAGTGTAAAAGCAAACGAGTGGTTTGATTATTGTGCAGTTTTGTCTGTGGAGTACATTTTTTCCTTGGATCCTGTTATAACTGCATTAACAGAGTAACTTCCTGTTAGAACAACTTTATCAAGGGCTTTGGTAATTTTTAACTTGTGAAGGTGCTGAAAGCGTGCAGAGGAGCGGAAGTTTTTTGTTACAGATCCTGAGGGATGTGAAGAGGAAAATAAGAGGCAATTACGGGGTAAAAGTACCTGTCTCAACAGGGTGGCCAACCTGGTGAGGAGAGTATTACAGTAGGAAAGATACGGACAGGAGAAAAACCACAATCGTGAGCAAGTGTTAGACGAGGTGGGTAAGCAAAGAATGTGGGGTGATGTAGGCAGGAGAAACCATGAGAACAACAAAAAGGGTTGAAAGGGCCCCACCTCAAGGGTATGCACGTAGATCAAGAGGTGGATTTTGGGGAAAGCTTTCATGCTTTAAGAAATCAGCCTGACTAGGTGCCCGTCTGAAGTGCCTGTACACTAATAACACGGGCTATGGAGAAAAGCAGGAGGAATTGTAATTCTGTGTGTTGTTGCAGGGCTACAACACTGTTGCATTGGGACCAAAGAGGTGGGCCGGGGTTGGGTAGCTCACAGGACTGGGGTGCTGCTGTGGATGGATACAGGCTCTTCGGGAGGAGTGGGCCAGGTTGAAAAGGAGTGGGAGTTGCCCTTTATGTGAGAGAGCAGTGGGTATAAGTGCATGGAGCTCTGCCTGGGGGCAGGTGATGAGCCAGCTGAGAGCTCAGGGGTGGGTTAAAAGGCAGACCAACATGTGTAACATTGAGGTGTGCGTCTTCTACTGGGTGCCTCATTGGAAATAAGTAGAGGAGATCTTCTTCAGGCAACTGGAAGAAGCCTCACCTGGTCCTCTTGGTGGACTGGAACCACTGTGGTATATGCTAGAGGGGGAACACAGCAGTGTGCAAGCAATCCAGGAAGCTTCTGCATTAGTGCACTGATGACAGCTCCCTGGTACATGGTACAAGTCATTGGGGAGCTAACAACAAAAGACACTCTGCTGGATCTGATAGTTACAAACAGCGAAGAACTGTTTGTGGATGTGAAGGTCGGGAGGTCAGGCGCAGTCTTGGCTGCAGTGACCATGAGGTGATGGAGTTCAGGATCCTGTGAGGAAGGAACAAGGCAAAAAGCAGGATCACAACCAGGACTACAGAGGAGCAGACTTTGACCTGTCTGGGGGCCTGCCAGGAAGTATCCCATGAAATATGGTCTCAAGGAGAGAGGAAGGGTCCAGGAGAGCTGGCTGGTTTTTAAGGATCATCTCTTCCAGACTGAATAATGGTCCATCCTGGTGTGCAGGAGGGCAAGCAAAGGTGGCAGGAGGCCTGCATGGAAGAGCAAGGAGTTCCTGACAAAACTCAAACATAAAAAGGAGGCGTGCACGAGGTGGAAGCAGGGACAGATGACTTGGGAGAAATAACACAGAGTCGGTCCCTGAGAGTTCAGCGATGGAGTTAGGAAAGCTAAAGACAGCCTGGAGTTGAATCTGGCAAGGGACATGAAGAGCAACAAGAATGGCTTCTTCAAGTGTATCAGCAGCAAAGGGAAGGCTATGGAAAATGTGGTGCTGATGATGAATGGAGCAGGAGACCTGGTGATGGAGGACACAGGAAAAAACCAAGATACTTGACTGTCGTCTTTAGTGGCAAGACTTGCTTTAAGGAGTGTCAAGTCCTTGAGACCAGAGGGAAAGCCTGGAGCAAAGACGACTTCCCCTTGGTGGAGGAGCACTGGGCTAGGTGGCTAAATCAACTGGCTGTACACAGGTCCATGGGACCTGATGGGAGACACCAGCAAGTGCTGAGGGCACTGGCCAGTGACACTGTAAGGCCATTCTTGATAATCTTTGAAAGGCCATGATGATCAGGAGAGGTTCCAGAGGGCTGGAGGAGGGCAAATGTCACTCCTGCCTTCAAGAAGGGCAAGAAGGGTGTACAGACCATTTGTCTTCATCTTAATCGCCTGAGAAGGTGGTGGTGGTGGAGCAAATCCTCCTGAAAGCCATTTCCAAATGTATTAACAGTAAGAAGGTGATCAGCATAGATGTATGAAGAGGAGATCATTCCTGTCCAACTTGATAACCTTATACAATGAAATGACTCAGTTGGATGAGGAGCAGTAGTGGTTGTTATTTTTCCTGACTGTAGTGAGGCTTTCAACGCTGTCTCCCATGGCATCCTTACTGACTTACTAGATAAGTCAGTGAGATTGAAAATGGCCTCAACTGCCAGGGTTGGAGGGTTGCGATTAACAGCATGGAATCCATCTGGAGGCCAGTCACTAGGGGTGTACCACAGGGTTTGGTGCTCAGGCCAGTACTCTTTAATGTTTTCTTGCAGGACCTCGGTGATTGGACAGAAGGTTTCTTCAGCAAACATGCAGAAAATAACAAAACACAAATGGCCGATGTGTCATCCTGGGTGACCTGCTCTAGGTGACCCTGCTTGAGAAGGGCGCTTGGACTAGGTGGTCTTCAGAGGTCCTTTCCCATCTCAGTGGTTCTGTGATTCTGTCTGTCCGTTGCTGCTCAATTCTACAGACTCCGGTTGTTTTCCCTGGGCTGGCACTGTGGCAATCCAGCAGATAGATAAGGCAAATGTGCCACAGAATCTCAGCATGGAAGGCTTATGCATAAGTAGAAATAGTATAGTCTCTTCTTACCCAAGAGACAGAAAATGTAATTATTAACAAGCTTCCCTTATTATCTCCTTTGTCAAATAGACACGTCCCTGCAACACTCCCTCTTATGACAAAGTTTTTAGAAGTAGAAACTGTCTGTTGCTGGCAGTAACTAACCAAGACTGCACAAGGGAGCAGTCCTTGGTTGAGTGTTGGGGTTAAATGTTCAGAGTGGTGCTCTTCTGTAATGCTGATTGCTCAGCCGCAGTGTCCTTGGAAGACCAAAGGGAAATCTGAAATTTAAAATCATACTTCTGTTTGCGGGAAGAGGGACCTTCTCTTAATAGAAGTACTTGTTTAAAATGAGTATGCAGTGACACAGAATTTGTTTGACAACTTTAATTGGAGGCTCAGAAGTTTATGCCAAAAATAACTAGGGCCAGAGGTATGGGAGAACTTGTTTTGCCGATATCTCTGCATTCATGGGTGCACCTGTTGAAGGGTTGGGAAGAAAGAAAACTCATGTCCACTTGAGGAAAAGTAGAAGCAAGGCAGCTGGTAAATCAAAAATACCTACCGAGGCACTCCAGAAATCAAATACCCAGTGAAGTTTTAAATGATCTTGGTTTTGCATGTCTGGAGTCCCCTGCAAAACATTCTGCTGGGTCATTAATGCTTGAAAGTCATTAATGCTTGAAAGTAGCCTCTTTGCTAATGCTAAAGATTCTCTCTGGAGAAGCAACCTGTATTTGTGATCTGTAGAAAAACGTGTCCTCTCAATGTGCCTAAATACAATCAGATTTCTTTTTATTGTTTCAAAAACTGGGCCTGTAATTGTATCTCATTGTGTTAAGAGAGATGTGTCTTTCCTGAATTGATATAAATAATACAGGAAGAGAGAAACTGCTGTGGATAACTGCCTGTGAGCCAGAAACACCTTCTTGTTCACTAAACAAAAAGTAAGCCTGAGGAAGTTGCCTGGTTTGCAGGGTATTGCTACAAATGAGAATGGGTGTATAATTGTTAGGTAACTGCAGGTATGCAGTTCCTCTCTTTCTCCCAGACAGTCGTTTTGAATTTGAACTAATAGAATGAGTAAAATGTAGCTATCTTTTCAGGTAGACAGATAATTTTTTTTTTGTAGTAA
Organism: Rynchops niger; assembly: GCA_013400035.1. NCBI lineage: Eukaryota > Metazoa > Chordata > Aves > Charadriiformes > Laridae > Rynchops > Rynchops niger. The sequence continues at coordinate 353,346 of VXBH01004217.1, read as the reverse complement.
CGACAAAAAATATTGGGGAAATAAATTTTCTGTTCATCAGCATTAGAGTAATGTAAACAGGCTAGTCAGTACTTACCAAAAAATGGAGGCGGGGAGGGGGAAGCTTTCCAAATCCTTTTATGTATTCCAATAACTGCAGGATGTATCTGGGTTCCTTTTGAATGCATTTCCCAGAGTGTTTGCCTGGCTCTCCGCTGGGATAGCTCTACTTTGTGCGCAGGGGCTGTGTCCTTGAGAATTTCCCCAAGCTGGGTATTGGTGCCCTAGGATCGGGCTGCCCAGAACAGTAGCTGAACTGAGCCCTGGTGGTGTGTGATTTCTATAGTTATGTGAGTGTAGACTAATAAGTGTACTAAAAAAAAAAGAAAATATATGTCATTTAGCTGTTTATAGAAGCTGTAATGTTGTAAATAGTATAAGTAGCCTCTGAATATTTTTTGAGACTTTTGGTCATTAGATGCTTACATTCACCGGATGCTTACCAGTCCTTTAAAAATCTGTCTGTTGGTCCCTGTACTTTGGATAACCTTTTTATAAAAGGTGGACAATAATATAGCCCTGGCTTCTTCAAAGAATAAATACTAGATAAACTTGTGCAGAGGCACTGTAAGCAGATGGAAAAACTCAGGTGAAATTTTATAGTGATGGTGTCACATTGTAACTTGCTGCGGCGCCTGTGTCTGTCCAGTAGCAGACCAGGGCTCCAGACGTTAAAAACCCAACACCCTGCTTTGTATTGCTTCTGAACCTTAGCAAATAAATGAAATGTTTACAGCAAATCTCCTCTGTCAGTGTCTCCGTGCAGTGTTGACAAGTCATTGTGTTGAGCAAGGTGCAAAGATAGTAAGACTTTCAGGGAATGCAATGAAAAATGAAGAGCTGAGTTCTGAAATTTTTGCTAGGGCCGTGAATTTGTTGTGTACAGACAAGCAGCTGTTACAGTGGTGTGGGAATACCAGCAAAATATGAGTTAAGTATGACTAGGAAGATGGGATGGAATACCCTGTTGGTCAGTTTTGGGTCACCTGTCCCGTCTGTTCCTCCCTGCAGGTGGGACCCCTCTACGCTTCTCCGCTTCCAACCCTCTAACGGGGCAAGCAGCGAAGTGAGCTGACCTTGGTTGTTATAGCAATAAGTCTAAGCAAGAGCCTCTGTGCGTACTGTGCCTTGGTATAATCAGGTCTTACCGCTCTGAGAGAGAACAGTGTCTGACAATATGCTGTTCATTTCAGACTTTAGTCAGTTAGAAGAGGCCCAGCTAAAAAGTAAAATTACCAATCAGAAAATTGGTTCTGTTTTACCTCAAACCAGGACGCAGTGTTTGTTGATGTAAACATCAAAGCAGATTTATAGTACTTCAGCTTCATAATGGAATCATGTTCATACAGGCTCTTTACCTCACTGATACTGTGGTAAGCATACTGCAAACGGTGGTAGGGCATGACAGTCAAACTAGGAAGACTAGGAACATAAGTGAGTATAACACTAAATGACAAACGTGGTACCAATTCATAGTTCACTTAGTGATTAATGTAAATTTTTGTTTTAATGTATTGCAACAGCTTCTTCAGTTTGTGGTGGAGTTTTGGAAGAACTGTCTTACTGAAGAGCATGACTCCAACTTGCTGTAGGATTTGTGATCTGTATTATAAATGCATCATGCTTTGTATATACTGTTGAGAATTAATGTAATCTTGTGTTTTGAATGTGGTGTGGGAAACTATTGAAAACATGGGGGGGAATATTTATCCATGTATGCCACTAGTTCTGTTTCTCAGTTCATTGTGTTAGTTAACTGTAACATCAAAACAGCTAGTGGTATATGGTTGAAATGATTTCTACCTTACTTCTAGGGATCAGATGATTGCCTTGTAAAAATCTGGGCAACAGATGATGGAAGGTTGTTGGCTACCCTGAGAGGGCATGCGGCTGAAATATCTGATATGGCAGTGAACTATGAAAACACCATGATAGCTGCTGGAAGCTGTGATAAAATGATCAGAGTTTGGTGCCTTCGGACCTGTGCACCCTTAGCAGTTCTGCAGGGCCACAGTGCATCTATAACATCACTGCAGGTAGGTTTTTGCTTTGCAAACTCGCCTGAGCGATAAAATGCATCATTTGACTGAAAAAGGAACCACCCAAGAATGTACTGTGTAATAAAAATTTGTGCCTGGCAATAAGCTGTGAAGCGAGAAGGAATGTTCGTGGTACACATGGTGAAATAATGCGTGTTCATTGTCAAAATGCCTGACCCCTGAAAAATGCCAGGCATAACCCTTGTTCAAAAAAATTGCATGATGCATATGGGCAGTTCTGTTTCAAAGTATCATTCCTTTGCAGGTGGTGATTCTGAGCACAGGTATATTAAGAACTGCAGTCACTGCTGCGTACTTTGGTTTCTGTTTGGAGTTGCATGCTCTTGCACATCTTGGGTTGTGGGGAGGGAAAACCCAGAGTGCTTTGGCAAGTAACCCCGAAGGGGCTGTTCTGAGGGAAGAGAGTGACTCTGAGCAGCATCGTGTTATTTTGGTGTTCATTGCAATTTATTTTCCTTGTACTTGGTTATTTCTTTTTGGTAAGAAGTCAATGACTTGAGAAACTCCTTAGCACATCTGGAACAGATTAACAGGAGACCTTTTCTTTTTTCTTCCCCCCCTTCCCCCAGTTCTCTCCACTGTGCAGTGGCTCAAAGAGATACTTATCTTCAACCGGGGCAGATGGAACAATATGCTTTTGGCTGTGGGATGCTGGCACCCTTAAAATAAAGTTAGTTGCTATTTTATTTGTTGCCTTTTTTTTTGTTTTAAATTAAGAATGATTTACAAATGTTTAAGAAAAATTTGAGTAAGCAAAACTAGTTACTGGCTGGTTCACTGTGTGGTTGTTGGGTATGATCTACTCCTGATGCAGCTATAGCTTGCTTGCTTATCTTTTAAGGACTAAGTTGATAATACAACATTTTGTGGGATGAAGCAAGTAACTGTGTACCCAGTTTTGCTGTATTTGTTAATTGAGTAAAAAAGTCTTAATGATTTTTTTTTTGTAATATGATGTCAAAGTTGGTGCTTTTTGGTTCTGTTCTCATCTCTTAATCCCAAATGAAATGGAAGTTATTGATAAAATGATTGCCATTTAGACTTGAAAATCCTAGTATAAATCAGGATGGGATATTTTTGATATTTGTTCTTTCTTTATCTGTATTACCTTTTCATAGTTGCTCTTTACTGTAGCATGACAGGAGGCAGAATTCATGTGCAGCTGTGTGTTGGTGGCTGAAGTTGAGCCCAAAATTTCTGCCTTCGACGTATAAGATATTAAAAATGTTGTCAGGACCCTCAAATAGAGATAGGTTGGCTTTTTTTAAATTAACGTGTCCAACGGCTTTCAAATGGTTTTTGCTCCTTTTCCTTTATCACAAAACACCTGTACCTTAACACTGGAAATTGTTTTAGTAATCGTTAGTGATTTAGCTATGGGGTGTGTTCTTAGAAGGAATATTTTCCTGGCAAGTAGGTTCCATTTTCTTGTAGTTTTGGTAGTTGCTGTTAGAATCTCTTGCAGTGTGCCAAGGCTTTGCAGGGCTTGTAGGTATGTTTGCCTAGGTACTTCTCTGGTTGTCTGGACTGTAACTATTTTGATGTTCTCTGGGTGTTGGGGCTCTTTTTTTGATACTGTAGATGAAGCTACTTCTCAAGCTGTTAATCCTCTGCTGCCTGGTGCATGCTGTAAAGACAGGCTTTCCTTCTTACTGAGGAGAGGACATGGCTTACATGCTTATTTTTAACGTGCGAACGAGAGAAGTTGCCACCACGTTATTTTTCTTAAGGTCTCTTAAGTCTGAGCTCTTGTTGACAAGGTGAAATCTTAATTTGCCTGATTTGTAAACCTTTTGAGCCCACATGCTTCTCTGTCTTGATTTTTTTCCCTTATTTTCTTTTTTTCTCCTTTTCTTAAGTAAAGTTCTAGTTTATGGAATTGAATTTTGAAACAACTTCTGTTATTAGAGAATAGCGGAATCCATGAGACTTAAGTGGGTTATACTATATGAGCTGAGAGACAAATGTTTAGAATTCATGAATGTTCGGGTTGGACAGGATTTGGCTTGAGGTAAAACTCACAGAATGAGAAAGCTGGCATCAGTTATGGTAGGGGATTCTCAACTAATTCGTTTCCATGGTGATAATGTAAGTGTAGAATAAAAATTTTCAGTGAGACACACTCAGCAAATATTAAAGGAATAAAAGGTTTTTGAGTAATGCTTTCATCTATAAGTGGTTGCAGCAGATGTGGTCAGACACAGCGGCATAGAGAAAACGGATTAGTTCAGCTGTCTCGCGCAGCACAGCAAGGAAGTGGTTCTGGTAACCCAGGTCATGGCAGTGGTTCGTGTTGCTTAATGACAGGGTATAGAGTAGATTTTGAGTCTGGAATTTGTACCATCCTTAGTTTTTGTTTGGGAAGCATTTTATACATTGTGTTTGAGAAGACAGAGGAACCCTTTAAGCTGTGTTTCTTCAGTCTGGAAAAAGATGACATGTAGTCACAAGGGTCCTGAGGAGGGCATGTAATGAGTAATTACTTGTTGACCCTTACTGTACTAGAGGGTATCAAGTGAAGGTAGCCAGTTCCAGATTGGAAGGAGATGGTTCTTTACAAAACATGCAGTTTAGTTTTGAAATTCCTTGCCATAGGGTATTTCACATTATATGAAGATACTAAAAGGCATCACTGTGTACTTTTTCTACTCTTACATACTCAGTTTTGGCTACTTTGGGGGCAGGATACTGGTATTAGATCTTTGTTTGAACTTAGTAGAGCTGTTATGTATTTGATGTAATTGATGCTTTTTGATCCAAGCTAAAACTTGATAAAAATGTGGTAAAGTCTAAATAAGAAATAGATATGTCTTTTGGGACTGGAACATAACTGTATGTTGCTTACGATATCAAAATAGTTGGAAACACAGAAAAGTCCTAATCTAGCAATTCCTGGATTGAACAGTATAGTAGTTTAGGGTAATTTCTTAGTTACAGGAAGTCTTACTTAATGTACTAAACTGTAAACTTCTCAAATTCTATTTGTCATGCTTATTCCAGTAAACCAAAATAAATGATACTGGGAAACTAAGAGTCCAGTGTAATTTTCCATAGTATCTCTAAAAAGGAGGAAAGCTGTCAGAGAAAATAAGATCTCTTACCACAAGTATTCAAGGTCTGAGCTTGCTGCCCTGTGCCTCGGTTCCAGCACTGCTCCCACCCCAGAAAGGAGAAATGTGAGCTTTCAGGCAAGACCAAAAGATCTGGGTAGTACAGGTGAAGGGTGCTGTCACATGCTTAAGTCAGAACTTGATTTCATGCTCCTCCTGAGCTTGACTGCAGCCTGTCCTTCAAGAATACAATTGCTGTCAGTGATGAAAGTGTGTTACTAAATCATCCAATACTTTAAATGGTGACTGGTGGCAAAGTCTTGAAATTCCATCTGCTTAAAAGAAAAGAAAAAAAATATATATATACACACACTCCACCCCGTGCTTTTTATACTCAGCATTAAAATCATCTGACAGTGAGTTAAGATTATGAGCTGTTGCGTAGCCTCATGATGATCATGTGGTTGATGGTAGTTTCAAGATGATTGGCAGTGCCAGCAATACTTCGCTGCACTCTTTCATGAAATATGGGAAAGGCAGCATTTGGATACTATGTTCAGTGTGCTCTTGAATTAAAAAATAACCCCTTTTTTTCTTAACTACACTGAAAACTGTTTCAGTGGAACCCAACTTGGATGGTGAAGTCTATTGGATCAACTCCCTGTCTCTAACTGAAAATTGGACTTAGTTCCTCCTGGGAAGAACTCCCTCTGAAGGGAGTCTTTCCCTGTCACCTTCTTCAGGAGATGAGGAAACTCAAAATTGTTCTTCACTCCCCACATATAAAATAAGATCTGACTATTACAGAGCAAGTATTTATCTCAACAGGTCATGGAAAAAATGGAAAACTCACTACCTTGAAAACTGGAGTATTTGCCATTAGAATGGACTTCGACATCCTTTAAGCCTTCTAATGTCTAGTGCCCTATTCCAGTTCTGTTTGGTTCCCTGCAAATGTTTATTTTGTTTCATTCTTAGATGGGAAAAATCCTTATATTTAGCTTTGCTGGCAGCTCTCCTGCAGTGTTAATAGTATCTCTGAAATTAAAGGCTTCCCATGTTGGTCACCTAGGTTTTTGATAACCTCCTTAATTGAGGCACGTTCAGTATCTAGGTCACACAATATGGCCTGAACAGGAGATGCTTGGTGACAGAGCTCTGTTTTGAGAAACTGCAAAAGGACACATTACAGTAGATTCGGTGCACAAGGTGAAACATAAGACACTGGCATGTCTGAGCACAAAATTCTCATGTTGCTCAAAGGAGAGTGATCAGCCTTGTCCACGTGCTTCTGCGACTAGCGTGGGTGCATGTTCTTCAGTATTCTACAGCTTCCTGTGTTGTGCTCCTCTTCTTTCAGCGAAGAGACCAGGTAGTTACTACGTATGCCTTAAAGCAGCGACACTCCAGGTAAATTGCTTTGGTTTCTAAATAGAGGAATGGTAAAGTTGGTTGTTGCTTTAGGTGAGGAAGACAAGGAATGTGGCCCAAACAAGACAGGAAAACAATTAAAAATTTAGACAGTCAAGACTTTACCTATGTTTAGTCTCATGTTGCTATTCAGGATGGTGTGGATCTGACAAGAGTCAGATCCTGCATCAGTTGACAGTAGAGAGAAGAGAGAAAATCAGCCTTGGGCCATCAGAGATTGGAGAGCAATCTGCCTCAATTTTAAGGGAGAATTACTACAACTGGTCAGTGCATCAAAGTTAAATTAGCTGCACTGCAAAATATTTACATATGTATCTTCTCGGAAGAAGATGATGAGTTCTCTTCTTATTCTTCTGCCACCTGTTTGGATCACAAGTTTCCAGTGTTAGTTTGTTACTGGCAAACCATATGAACAAGGCAGCAGAGCAGTCTCACAGGTTTGGGTAGAGGAGCTTACTCTCCTGCTTATTTTCTGGTTTTTTTTTTTTCCCCCATAATTCTAAAAAGGGAAAAAAAAACCTTAGGAAAAACATCTGGCGATGATTTTTAGTGTTCCTGTTCTGGACAAGGTGTTGATTTCTCAGTTGTCATCAGTGTGGTGTGTGATACTTCCCATCTGCTTTCTTACGCAGAGGGCACTTGATGTTAAAGGGGCTGGTCATACATCAGAATTCAGATATGCTGAACTTTTTTCACTAGCTTGTGAACAAAGACTTAATTTGGAGAGGTTATATCACACATCTGTGTTCTGGGAAGAAGTCATGCTTGAGCCACTATATGTCCAGAGTGAAGTTAGTCCACAGGGTTTGGCTTAGGTAACCATTCCTTCACTGTTGGGGCATTTTGAAGATGATGAACTTGAGAAACTTATATGGCTGAGTGTGTTTCTTAGCTGAGGCACATAAACCAAATTGATGCTTTGTCTGCTGCTCTGGGTGCAGGTTATTTTTTGACTGTAGCCCCGCTCATTTCTGGATTTGTGATGAACTGAATACATGTCTCCTCCAGGAGGAAAATGATTTACCAGGGCCTTTCTGGTCCTCTCTGTGAAATGTTTGTGAAGGTATCTTAGTGCCTTCCATTGACTTAGTAGTTGGATTGAGAATGTATGTAAAGCGAAACAATTAGCATGGTTTCTGTATGTTGAAAGAAATTATGCTTTTGTCACTTTTCCTTGCTTCCCAAAAATACTGATTGCCCAGCTCTTTTTGCAAAGACCGCAGTCTGCTCTATTGTAAAAGAATGCAATAATCTTTTTTCTCCTAATGCCTAAAATAACATACATTAGAGAGACATAACTTGGAGAATTTATCCAAACTAGAACGTAAGTCATACTTGCTCTATTTTGCAGCTGTCCGAACTCCAAAGGCAGAGTTCACAAACCACAGTGGAAGAAAACAGCAGCCTATTTATCTATTTACACTTGCTCCAAGTTATGTAAGCTGCATATTGAATCATCTGATAGTTCTTTTTGTTAGTTAAGAAGGGCTTCAGTAGAATAGATCTTTGTCTTGTTTAGTGTATCTTGTGAAGTTTCCTTGTCATGAGTCTGCAGGGGGCTACCTTAAAACTCCTAGAGGAAAATTCACGGAAGCAGCCTGAATGGACAATTTGGAGAAAGATTTCTTAACTGGTATTCCTGATGTTTATTACTTTGTATTATGCATAGGCAGCACTGAGGTTTAATGCTTACTACTTTGAGGTTGCAATGGCTAATCTGTTGAGAAAGGTCGTGTGCATCTGCCTTCAGCTGAAATGAATTATATCGACAATTTTGCTTTTAAAAGAGAAAATTTTGGATAAGTTATGAATATGCATTCTTTTATGTTAAATCTTCAGTGGTGACATTTGTGGGTGTAATGCTGCTGTTCTCTAGTAAGTTTATTCTTTGCGTGAAGATTGCAGATGGCATACTGTGCAAGACCACCTACTGATTTGAGGTTGCTGCAGTGCATGAGCAGAATTGAAGTAATGATTGAAGAACCAGATCTGATTTGTTTTGGTTTTATACACTCTTAAAGTGACAAAACCATTGAAACTTTAGTTCTGCTTGCACATCAGGTTCTGGAATGTCTAAAAGAAAGCACAAGCCATAAAGTAAAATTTCTTACAACGTTCTAGCCATCTAGCCTTCTAGCCATTGTCCTGACATCCTTTGGGCACTATTTGAAACACAAAGAATAGGTGTCCTCTGAAGAAACTAGTGTATTCTAATACTGTGAAAACCACCAAATCTATTTCAATTTCTCTTGTATCCTTTTCTACAAAGAGCACCATGCTCTGTTTCTCTCTTGTAAAAGCAGCTGTTTGCTGTGGGAGAAAACCAGAATTCCAGAACACCCAGGAGTTCAAAACTTAACATTGTGGACAACATTAACATAGGGGCCAGGCTCTTTTCAGTGCTGCCCGGGGACAGGACAAGAGGTAATGGGCACAAACTTGAGCATAGGAAGTTCCACCTAAACATGAGGAGGAACTTCTTTACTTTGAGGGTGGCAGAGCCCTGGAACAGGCTGCCCAGAGAGGTGGTGGAGTCTCCGTCTCTGGAGACATTCAAAATCTGCCTGGACGTGTTCCTGTGCAACCTGCTCTGGGTGACCCTGCTCTGGCAGGGGGGTTGGACTAGGTGATCTCCAGAGGTCCCTTCCAACCCCTACCATTCTGGGATTCTGTGACAACTGGCTCTAGTGTCTTATGTTCTGCTTTGCCAGTGACTTAAGGAGACTGTTTTGTATAGCAGTATTAGAGGGGAGAGGGGAATGGGATTTAACTTGTGATATGGCTCTCCTTGATATGTGGATTACTTAGTCCATCTGGATGTCTTAGTTTCTTAAAGATCAGATCATGAAGCATAGTCACACAAAATTGTTTATAGATGGGCAGCCATCTGTTCTTTCATATTTAATTTTGTCCTTCTGTGCTTTATTTCTAAGATATTGACTTATTTTATGAAGCCCTGTTAGGAAACTATTTAACTGTTTCTTTATTTGTAGTCCAAGGCCAACGAAGTTTACAGAACGCCCTCGGCCTGGAGTCCAAATGATCTGTTCTTCTTTTAGTGCTGGTAAAAGACTTTTTCTTCTCTTTTTCTGCCTTGTATCAATATAGGGAAGTCGTTTGGAGAGTAAAATGAAGTATAATACGGTTACAGTAGCATATTTCTTACTAATAAGATGGAATTGAGTTTAAAGTAGCTATTAAAAAGCCCAAAATATTTAAAATAGAAATTCAGAATCTATGCATTAACTCTTGGTGATATGGAAATTCTTGAAAACAGCTAAATATAAAACATTGAAAGTAACTTGTGTTGAAAGACTTGTGACTGCAAGTCTTTTAAAACAGTGTATACCTTTTTTCTTAGAGTGATTCTGAAAGTCAGCCTTATCTGAGATGGAATTTATAGGGATTAAGACAAGAAGGTGTTGATTACCACGTTCTCACGGTCTGGATTTCATTGATTTGAGAGTTGGCATTTGAAGACTGCAATGTAAATAATTGGATAAAATATCAAAACGACAGAAACTTTCTGAAAATAAATGTACTGGAGCTCTAGTTCCATTCATTTTTTGTTAAGGAGGCTTCTAAGGGCTTAGTTGCTAACAAATTGCTGTAGTTAGCTAATCTTTCAGATAAATATGCAGATGCATGTTTATCTGACAGCAAATGTGAGGTAGTTCAACTCCAGTTAAACTTTTAAGTTTCTAAGTCTTGTTTTTACTTAAAGGTCAATTACAGGCATAGCTGAAATGAGATACAGCTATAAACGTAAGGGAATAAATTTAAGTATTTGATGTTACAGCGTTTAAAAATACTGTAAATAACATTAGATTGCCTTTTTTTTTTTTTTTTAAGACTTATCTGTTTGTTTTTCTCAGGTGGAATGTTTTTGGCCACTGGGAGTACAGATCACATCATTAGGGTTTATTTCTTTGGATCAGGTCAGCCAGAGAAGATATCAGAGTTGGAGTTTCATACTGTAAATACTTTTTAAAAATTAAATATGTATTTGATTAAAATAATAATTTGTATAACTTTGGATAATTTGGAATGGTAATTGTTACTTTTTTCCTTTTTCTACTCTTCTTTTTTTTTATATAGGACAAAGTAGACAGCATTCAGTTTTCTAATAGTAGTAGCAGGTAAGCTGCTTTTTTTGACCTTGTGGGCATTTGTAAATATGAGTTTCTGGAAGTAGTTGTAAAACCACTGGATTTTCACTGTTTTGTTTTAATAATATTCCTTCAGTTTTACAGTTCTTTTCATTGTAATGAATGATGAAAGTATTTTGAATTTGTCAAAATTAAGGATTATGAAAATACTTGACGTTTCGTCTTAAGAAATGTATGTGTATGTATATTCACATATAAAATACATGCATTTCTACATATATTTAAATATTTAAACCTTTTCTTCATTAAAGTGACTGCTGGATACAGGAAAACTATCAAACTAGATGTAACAGTATTTTGCTTAGCTAGTCTAATGTTTTTTTGATGTTTCACTTAAAGTGGATGTTGGATGTGAAGGATGCTAAAGAAAACAGTTGTTTATAATGAAGTTTCTGACACTTCATTTAATTGACGTTCTAATGTACACTTTTATTATGATAGAAATAGCTGTAAACCAAGCTTCATAGTGCTCCACCCACCTCTTTCTCCTCCTCCTACCCCTGCACCCCAAAAAGGGGGAAGAAAAAGGTGGGGAGACACTCAAGCTGGGAAACACAGTACTTACTCAACAGACAGTGCTAGCTTATTGGGAGTAGGTTTTATTTGTTTTAAATCATGTCTGTACTTCTGCTTGCAGGTCTCTCCTGGCCCTTCAGCTGGTTTTATCCCTTAAATTTCTTCCTTAGCTTTACCTGGAGTGATAGGGTCAGTGTCTTAAAATGCTCATTGTGTTATGGTGTCCCTGTGCCAGAGCAGTGCCATAACTCACCAAGGTGCACCAAAGGTCAAGGTACAGTTAGTTCAGAAGGGGCTCAGAGTAGGGAAGCAAGTTCCACTTTTTGCAGGCCTTCAATTTTTTTTTATTTATTTTTTTTTTTTTTACTGGTAATGGAAGTGTTTTTCACCTCAAACCAGTTGTACAGCGTTCTGACACTGTTTGGACTTCTTACTTATAGCTTCCTTTGAGTTCTGAGCTCTGGAGATTCAGTTTTCAGGTATCTTTTCTGTACAGGTCTGCCTTTGATCTCTGAGTAACTTTTTTCCCCTTTTGTTAGATTTGTGAGTGGAAGCCGTGATGGAACAGCACGAATCTGGCAATTTAAGCGAAGGGAATGGAAAAGCATTTTGTTAGATATGGCTACTCGCCCAGCAGGGTAAGTGATGTAAAATGTTCTGCTATCAGATAGATACTTGAAGGCCATTGATATAATTTGCTGACTTATTTAAAAAAAAAAAAAAAAAAAAAAAGAGAAAGGAAAAAAGGGGGTGGGGGGAAAGGCCTTCTTAAATTATTATTGCTTAATGCACAATACCCTTGTCTAACTCTTGAAGTCCAATAAAAACAAATACTTGACTGCATATTCAGCTGTGGAAACTAGCTTGTCCTGATAACAGCTCCACTAGTATTTTGAGTAGATTAAAAGAATAATAGATACTCAAAACGCATTAAGGTCAAATTTGTATGACTTTTTTATAGGTATTTATTTCTGGAGCAAGAAAACCAGATCAGATCTGTTCTTGAGACTGCTTGCATTTTAGCAATACTTAAAGATATTGTGGAACCTGCATGCCCAGAAAAGCAGTATTGGGTTCTTTCATACCACATGCCAGAGCAAATAAATTGCTTGCTCTGTGACAGGTTCTCATTTGTTAAAACAGTCTGAGCATTTACAAGGCTTTGGTAGGTATGGACACTTCCAGGTACTAGAACAAGCAATAAGGAAAACTTAAAGATGGGGAATGACCTAGCATGAACTGTGGCTTGAACCTTTTTATTTTTGGCATGGGGGAGATGTTTTCCAACTGACATACATTAGAAAGGTTTATAATGGGTTTAAGAGGTAATCCTTTTCCCCTTACTGGTCTTACTCAGTGGTTTGAAGGATGATATTTAATAGAAAAGAAAAAAAAAGTTACAGGAATAATTCTGCAGAATGAGGTCTGAAAGACAAAGCGAGTGCTGGAAGAGACAGCTAAATAAGCTATAATTTCATTAGATGTTCAGATCTGATCTTGTCAGTTATGGGCAGATGCAACAAAATGTGAATGTAAAACTGTTGGACAAGAGTGTATGAAACACTGTCACTTTGAGAAGAGACTGAATTCCTCTCTTGCGCAGCCTATAAAAAATTACTAGTTTTAACCAATCCTGGGAAAAATAAGAATAGGTTCTCCTTTGCTGTAGTCATACCTGCGAAACTTCTTTGAGAAACTGAACTGCTCACTTCAGTAAAGCACCTTTAGCTGAATTCTGTTCTATCCTTTTGACTAGATGGATAAGCGCAGTTCCAAATTTGATCTTTTCTTCACAAGCACAATTTTATCAAAGAAAATTAAATTGCTGCACTGAAAGGAAAGAGTGAATTCAGCTTATAAAGCCTCCTGGGTTCTGCACTGAATCCAGAAAAAAATCTAACTACGTTTTCTATTATTGAGTTGTACAATATATACTATTGTGTAATGTATTGTAGTGTCTACTATATGGAAGATTCTATATTTTTCTGCCTACTTGGTGGTAACATGCTGTTGTTGCATTTGGTTGATGTTTTCCCAGAAATTTAATATGCTAGAGAATTCAGTGGTGATTCATCTTTAAACCACACTGACAAAAATGTAATTTGGGAGTATTCTGATAGATTTTATTACAGATGGCTGCTGTTTGGTTTTCAAAGGGTAAAAATAAAACACGTGCAAGGTGAAGCGCTGTTTTTACTTGTAGTAAAGTGCTGTAAGGGTGGTGGATTGGTACTAAATACAGCCTGAGAATTTAACTCTTTTAAAGGTATCAGAATACTTCTCTCTATATTTATAACTGCTTAGTACAAATATTCTGTGGGACAAATTGCTGTTCACTAATTGACTAGTTTGGATTTTTGCTCTTCAAATGTCACAAAAAATAGTGTAGCTATCAAATTTAATTGGGTTAGGTCACGTATCGGAAGGCATTTTCTGGAAAAATAGACCAACGTATTTAAGATAGTAAGAATATCTTATGACCCAGTAGCCATTGTTAAAGCATCTACAATTCTTTTGTGGGTTCTATGTGCTACATAATGGAAAACATCTTTAATTTCTCCAGTTACTTGAATAATGCTTCTATTCTTAATAATAAAGCAAAATGCAGAATATTTTCACTTGTTAGGGACATAAAAATGTTTTGGCAAACTAGGATTGCTTTAAAACTTTTTGCCCTTTTGTTTTAGACAAAGTTTACAAGGAGTTGAAGATAAAATCACAAAGCTGAAAGTGACTATGGTGGCATGGGACCGCCATGACAACTCTGTTATAACTGCAGTAAATAACATGACTCTGAAAGTTTGGAATTCCTTCACTGGCCAACTCATTCATATACTTATGGTAAGGTGTTCCATCTTGATTTATCAATCCTGAAATGCAAAATTTATGTATACGTCATCAAAAGTCTTCCTTATGCTTTTTTTTCTGTCTGAAAACTGCCTTAACAATTTTTTCCAGATAATTAAAGTGTAATAAAGTTGTCTGTCAGCTGCTTATTAGAAAATAAATCTTTAAAGTTGCAAATAAGCATTGCTGTTCAAGATGTCTGAAAGTAATTTGGCCTTTTTTTTTCCCCCTAAAGTGCTATCTTGAAAGGAGAAAAGGAAATAGTTATTTCTTTTTACCTTTACTTAATGTGACAAATGTTTTGAAATACCATTAATGGATAAATTTGCCTTGTTTAAACAGAAACACTTCTGCAACCTAATCTTGCCATGAGTATGAAAAGATAGTTTTCTGTTAGAATACAGTAAACAACATTTTTACTAATGTCTGATACTTTTTTTTTTAACTGAAAAAGTAGGTAACTCTAAGTAACTAGATGCTCCTCTAGAGATGGAAATATTTCCTCTAGAGATGGAAATATTTAAAGCAAAGCTTTAAAATTTTGTATTAATTTTGGAGGCTTTGTTATCTAACTTTTAGTTACATACTTGATTCTTTATGGGTATAAATTAAATTTCTAACTGCTATTCTGCCTAAACAAATTGAAATCTGCGGAGCATTAAGACCAAAAATACCGAATGTTGTGCACTCTAATCCTTTTAAAATCATGGCAATAGTATTGGGATGTACTTGTTGTGGAGATGGCGTGTTGGACCTGCTTCTTAGGAAGCTAAAATTGCAACTGGAAAGAGAAGAGCCTAATAAATTGCTACAAAAAAAAAGAAATGTATGGTCAAAGTAGTTGTTCTTTGCTGGACACTTTCACAGATTAATGTTGCAGTTGCTGGTGTTATATTGAATTTCCAGGTATTTGATACAATCCTCTTGTTCATCTTGCTGAATCTTTAATTTCAGGGACATGAAGATGAAGTGTTTGTACTTGAACCTCATCCGTTTGATCCAAGAGTTCTTTTCTCTGCTGGACACGATGGAAATGTCATAGTTTGGGATTTGGCAAGAGGGGTCAAAATCCGGTCTTACTTCAACATGGTAATTATTGTGCTTTATGCAGAAATGCCAAAGCAACCTTTCTAAACTTTTTGCTTTTAGTACATTCTTATGTAGGCCATCTTGAAGCATGCATTTGTGTATAGGGTAAGATCCCGCATCCAGTGAAGTCAAGAGAAATTCCTATTCAGTTTAGCGGGGCAAAGATTAAATCTGTAGAACTTCGTAAAAAGTTGTTTCTTTGGCTGTATTTCATAGTGTCATCTTTCTATAGGCTTCATCAATGTGAAATTGGAGTGTTAGTTTACATTGTCAGAGATCATGCGTAAGAGACAGGGTGACAGAGACCCTCCTTTAGTGCTCTGTTTCCTGCCAAGGTGGAACTTGGTTTATTTTTCCATTGCTAATTCTTAATCTGGCTAAAGCTCTTCAGGAGTCACCTGATCTCATACAATGTTATTGTACTCTGCCTTGGCTTATTGGACTGAATGCTGTCAGCCTTTCTGTGTAGAGCTCCTCCACATGCAGGTTTCATATTTGGTCTGTTCTGCACTAAACTATTCTTCTGGAAGATGGATTTGGCAGGTATTTCCATCTGTTTCTTGATATTAAGTGGGTCTTCGTACATATCTTTTTCCTCAAAAAGGTAATGATGTATTGTGCAATTCAGACTTTGTGTCCTCAAGAAAATTAAGAAAGAATATGAGAATCATTGAGAATGCTGAGAGTAGGCAAATGGGCTTCATCCAGCCTTCAGCTATAGTAAAATGGCAGTCTTGGAGACCAACATAAAGAAGATTATCTCAAGAGGAGACCTGCCATAGACGTACTTACAAAAAAAAAAAAGTCAAGCCAGGAAGGTCACTCTGAACCTAAAGAAAGATTTTGAGATGCGTGGTGTACAGTACAGTTCATAACGTCTCTGAAGAAATTCTTCCAAGTTTAGTGGGAGGGAGAGCAGCTTAGATTCCTTCAGCACTGACCTAGGATCAGTATTGTTCCCTCTACGTTGATTCCTGTAACTGAACTTGTGAAGGATCTGAGATCTTGCAGCTATGAGTACAAATCTTCGTTACTCAGTGCTATTCACTGTTACAGTTGAGGTGTAGGTTGTCATTGCGTAGTTAGGTTGCCTTTCCACTACTATTTATGATGGGTGTATGATAGCTTTGATGGAATTTAAGGTCTGTATAAGACAAGTCCATTTAAGAGCTATCGGAATCTAAATTACAGATGTCTGTGATGTTAGGCGACCCCCTGAAAGACTAAAATATTTATTTTAACAGTGCAGTGCAACAGAAACATCTAAAAAGGGTAAAAATCACATACATTTTAAGATCTTTGGATTCAGAGAAATGTGTAGATAATCGGAAGATCTCAGCAGCTGGTAATCTGCGCTTCATGCTAGAAACGAATGTGAGAAAGTCTGCCTGCTGTGTGAGGTGAGGGGAATTGTAAATCTGGCAATCAGTTGTTTCAAACCAATGAATAAGTCATATTAGCCAGGTATGCGAGAGACACATCTCTCGACAGTCTCCGAATATTTCAGCAGCCAGTCTTCCATGTTTGATGCTTCAAAAGGCATGAGTGGAAATTAGAAGTTTTCTTAGATGACTGGGGTGGGGAAAATGCTTCTGGACGATGAGACTTGATTGCATAGTCACTTCTGCAGAGCTGCAAATGTTAAAAGAGTTCTGGTTTACTAAGGGAGGGCATGAATACATACGGAGCCAACAGTCGTCTTCCAGTTTCCTGGCTGGCATATCAGCCTGGAACATCATTAGATGAACTACTATTAAATTGTTCTGATAACCGTTGTGACCTTCGTTGACTTGCTCAATATGTCTTCTCATACTGATGAAAAACAGTATTTGTATGTAGGGGATGGGAAATTTTTACAGATTGCGTTCTTTTAGATCAGACAGGGAGATGTCATCAGGAGGAACCAAACCTGAGAGTTGAATGACATGAGGTACCTGCTTTACCATTCAAGAACCTATTATTATCATTGTCTGATAGAACAGTGTCCGTGGTACCAGAATTAGCACTGTGTAACTTTGTTGTAACAAAAGTCCCTTAAAAAAAATTTGCGGACCTTGGTTGGTTGAATTAGCAAGATCTTAGATGACTGTTAGCTTAATAATAGTCCAGTCAGGTATTCCCATGCTAAATGGATGACTTGGTACGTCTAAAGCTTTGTGATAAATCCCTAAAGTAGAGACGGATATTTTTAAGTCGTTTGTCTGTCTCCCCTGCCCCTGAATTTCTTCATTGTCAGTATCAAAAAATAAATAAAATAAAAATTCAGGGGATTCAAGCAGTGTCAATCAGTTTGAAACTTAATTCCTCTTACCCAGTCAGTGAATGAAATTGCAAAGCTGTAGTAAGCAAAGACACTTTTTGTTTTATATTTAACTCAAATGGGGGAATCAAAGTTCGTTTGTGCCTTGCAGGTTACAGATAGGTGTGCTAGGAGACTGTGGTGGTCTTACAGAACTTTCTCTCCCAGGTTTTTGAAGTTAAGATTTGTTACTAAATCGATTGGCACAGTCACGGTTAATTTGAAGCATCTTCAATCTATTTGCCATATTTGCTCTTTATAATTAATAGTAAACTGTGTCCCATAAGAGACAGTTTTCAAGGCCAGGTTGGACGGGACTTTGAGCAGCCTGGTCTGGTGGGAGGTGTCCCTGCCCACGGGAGGGGGTTGGAACTGGATGACCTCTAAGGTCCCTTCCAACTCTAACCATTCTACAATTTTACTCTCAGTAAGTACATATATATTTCATATATTCCACATTTTCACTTGTAGTCTTCACTTCATTTGATGTAGTTCTGTAAGTATCGCATAACTACTTGTTGGAGTTCATGGGCTTTCAGAGCTAGCTTAATTCAGGGACTTGAGTCAGCTAGGTTCAAGGGATGTATTCAACTACCCCAGAGAGTGAAACTTGCTATAGAAATATCAAGAGTGTGAGAGGGTTAAAATTTCTTAGAAAATTTTGAGATGCAGCGAGTAAGTCCTGGGATGTTTTTAAATTGCATGCACAAATACACAGGTACTTGTTTTGTGGCCTATGTAATATCCCTGCAATGTCCCCGCTGGTCCTGACTTAATAGAGCTGCTAATGAAAAAACCCGTTCTCAGTGTATTTTTGTCATTCATTTTTCCAAGGAATCAATGAGGTCATTGCTTTGGTGTTGTAATGTCAGGGCAGTTTCACATGCTGTATTTCCCGGGTACAAATAAGAATTTAGGAGACTTCTGAAGAAACCAGGATAATAAACCTTAAGTGGTTGCTGCAGTCTGCTGTTTCAGAGCTTACATATTTCAGAAAAATCAGGGGGTTTTGCCACAGAAGTACAGCACAAACCCTTGTAAATACTGAAATTGTGGCTTGTTACCCAGGGCCTGGGTTCACTGAAGGATTTGACTGTTATTTGGGACCAAGGTCTTTAGTCTCCAAAGTGGAATGCAGTATCCTATAAAATCCTCAGTTTACTGAGCAGTATAAGAGATTTAGGTGTCTTAATGGATGTTCCAGGAAAAAAAAAGTACGCTGAATGGTGTGCTGTCTAGCAAAAGCCACTGCGTAATAATGTACATAGAGATATATTTGAAATGCTGTTTCTTACTTAAAGCTGCAGTGAGGCATCTGGATCCCTTGTGTGGTAAGGCACCTTTCCAATAACTGAGGGAGATCCCTGTTCTCCTTGAAAGGTGGGTGCAGGAGCAGGTGGCACTCATCTTTTGGGATTGCCTTAACTAATGTTAAGCTGTTGAGTGGGGGAAATGCAAGACCTAAATTCTGTTCTCTCCTCGGTGGCAAGGTGTTCAATTCAGCTTCTGCCACTTACCCAGGAAGGCTTCTGAGCTATTAATGTCTAAACAAGAAAAAGCTGGGAAAAAGTGCTGAAGTTGTGCTGCTGTGGAGAGGCATGAATCTGTAGACTGTGGGTTTAGGCATTTCTGCTAGGCTTGTTTTCTTGGGTATGGAAGTCACGTTCTAGGTAAATTAGAAAGTGGTAGAAATGGCTTTCGGCTTCAAGCTTCAGGCAAGCTCTTGCGCTTGCAGGATTAGTGCACTGTTAAGTCATAAATAAAAGCTGTACAACACTCAGTTGTTGTCATAGGGTCTGTTTTCTTTCAGGTGTTCTTGCTAAGTTTCTTCGTAATAATAGACCTGGCACTGTTGTTTTCTTAGGAATGACAGGGTTGGCACTCTGATGGTATGTGCTGCAGCTTAGCCTTACGCTTGTAGTTCCTTTTAAGCATTTCTGAGAATGTATGAGGAGGAAAAAGAAAACTACAGGGACTTAAGAATCTTACAGATCATAAAGGAGGTGCCTAGTGATGTTAGGTGAATGCGTGGGGTTTTGCTTGGTTTGGTGGTTCGGTTTTTGTTGGTGTTGCAATTTGGACGTTAACTACTGGTGTTCCTCGAGTCTGACCCCAAATAGGGTTGTGGTATTATAGTGCTGCCCTTGATTTTTATTTTTTTGGATTTACGTAGTTTTCTTTAAGCAGTACCTCTCAGGGCTGAGCTCAGATGATTCAGACTGCTTGCAAAAGGCATTCTGTCTGGAGCCGTAGAGTATAGATTTCTCCACCAGTAAAGCTGATAGTTCTTGTCCCATGAGTGGGCTGCCCCATAGAAGAACATTTTTTTTTAAAGTTTCCCAAAAGATTGCAGGATATGTACAGGCCTGTAGCTCTGTTCTTTCTTTCTCTCTTTCTCTCTCTTTTTTTTTAATAATTTGATTTACAGTATAGCTTTATGAACAGTTGCAGGAACATATGGTGGCTGCAGTTACTTAAAAGTGTGCCGCTGAAAGTATGAGAACTGCACTACAGTAGCAAGAATGAAAGATGTGGGGAGAGCAGACATTTTCACAGTCTCTGTCACTGTAGAATATCGGACTTCTGTACTGTGTCTCTGAACATAATTGCTTTGCCTAAACCTGATACCTGACTCAGCAGATTTTGTAAGTAGGCATTGCAATTACTGCACTGGGAAACTTGTGTATTAACTGTGATAAAGACTAGCCTTACAGCATTTTACAAAATCCTTGTGTAATGTAGAAATTAATCAAGTAAGAATATTGGTGCCTTTAAGTAAAAAATGGTTCTCCTGGACAACAGATTTAAACAAAACAAAACAAAAAAAACACCAAAAAAACCACCAAAACCAAACAAACGCAAAACCTTAAAGTTCTTTCATGACTCAGTGTTGCTCCTCTGTCTTAAAGGGTTGACGCTTATTGCGAGCTGTATCTTTGGGAAGTCAGGCTTTGCTGTAGCTGGTAGTTTCCTTATGTCTAACATGATTTGTGTGCGTTGGGGGCCTCCCATGTGCTTGAATGTCTCTTAGGGTCAGACTTTTGCTTACTTGTAACCTTAATGTATTCCTCCTAGTGATTGTGAAGAGTTCATTTGGACTGATTCTTATTATGTTGCCTCTGCACTAAGGCAGTCTTTTTGAGCCCTGTCATGTGTTAGGGTGTTCTTTGCAACGCGCTGTGGGTGGGTTGTAGTTCTGGAGCCCACTTTAAACTCAGTGCAAAGGTGGCCTTAGTCCTTTTTTATTCTGACGAATGCTTTGGAATACTGATACAAAAAGGATGTTTTTATGATGTTGTATTAAATTCACAGATCTGAATACTTCAAAATCCTCCTGCCTTTTGTGACTTTCGGACTTGCTGAAAGGCTAAGCCACCTCAGCCTTTGACACCTAACGGTCACCCTATACATCTCCAGCTGTTGCAAACTTGATGACGAATCTTTTTCTAAATGCTAAAGCACACTTCATCAGAGCATATAGAATACCATGAGCATATTTCAGAAATGCTTTACAACTTGATCTCTGTAAACTAGTGACCTGAAGCAACCTTCTGATTCTTTTTGAGGAGGAGGAGGAGGAAGGAAAAAAAATAATTCCTCACCAGACCTGTTCTCCCCTTCTCCCACCTTTGTCTTCCTTTGAAGTGGCAAATAACTCTGATACATTTTTGAAAAGCTTTACTCTCTCCCACAAACACCATTGTTCTCCTCTGTGTCACTGAGTAAATGTTGCTTGCCCTGGAAACCAGACTGGTACTTCAGGAGCAGTGGATGATTTCTTATTGGCAGCGTATCTGTTACTGGTTGAATTGGTGTTTATCATTCTTATCCCCTCTGTCCTGCTTTCACGGAAACCATCAGAAAAAAAAGAAAATAAAATACATAATGCAACTTCAAAATTGCAAAGCCTGAGGGGGAGGATGACCAGCCTGTTGTATCAACGTTACTTACTTTTTATGTAAATAGGCATTGTATCCAGAACTAGGAAGCTTGTGTCTTGCATGTATTCTTTCCATTATGCTTATTAATTAACAACTGGTGATGAAACTTAGACCTTAAATATGAACATTCTTTAAACAAAGTAAGGACTTGAACACTTCTTTGTTTATATCACAAAATACTAAACTTATTCAAAGATTTGGCTAGTGTCATGAGCATGGATTCTTCCATCTGTATCAAAAACCAAACATTAAAACAGGTACAGGGTAAGCAGCTGAATTGAGAAGTGCCAATTTTCTAGTAAGTTAGTTTTTGCGGTTGCAGTTTTCTATCAATTTACTAATCATAGAATGTGTTGGGTTGGAAGGAACCTTTAAAGGTCATCTAGTCCAACCCCCCTGCAGTAGGCAGGGTCATCTTCAACTACATCAGGCTGCTCAGATACGCGATTTTGTACAATTTCTTTTAAAATTGTCAGCCGAGAAGCAAATTACTTGAGATCTTAGAATAAAGTGTGGATTTAACTACATAAACAGAGTTCTGTTTCCTTTTTTTCTTTTTTCTTCAAAAGAAAATTTGTGGCAGCTAGAAGAAAAATGGGGACAAAACTTTTTCGCTCTTAGGGTTCAGAGATTAAAGGACATCTTACTGGAATCGTATGTAAACAGTTACGGATCCTTTCAGCAAGATGAAGTTACTTTGACTTTGTATTGTATTGCCATGTCAAAACTTAAGTGTAATCGTTCCACTTATCGGGTACATGAATGGGGAACAGCAACTTTAAAGTTCTTGGTACTGAAAAATTTTTGAAGTAGTTATACTGTTGTGGAACATGCAGTACCAAAAGGGATAAACTACTTCAGCAGTGGAGCTAACAAACTGTAGGCTGGTCTTTTGTTTATGTTCTTGGTCTCGGTTAGGAAAGTACTGCAGAAGTTGATAATCTTTGAAAGAAAAAAAAACAACAAACCACAAAAAAACCCCCACCAAAAAAAAGAAAAACCACCCAGAAAAGCTTACAGCCTTGCAGCAGTGTAAAAATGTTAATGAAACTCTGAACTTTTTAGCTATAGAATTGTTTGGGTTATGACTATTTTTGTGCAGCATTTAATGTCTTACCAAGTTAACCAGAAGCTTGGGTTGGCTTCTCTAATGAAGTCTCATATTTGATGGGACAGTGCTTGTTATCTGAAATATAAAAATGCAGAGCTGTACTTGAGGAAGCTGGTCAGGACCTTATTTCTAATAAGGTCAGGACCTTATTTCTAACAGTTACCACTAGAAAAGTTAGGTAGAAGAAAAGGTGTGTTGGAAGGATCTTGTGATGATGCAGGGCTGCTCATTAAAACCTTATTTATTGTTGTGCTGCAGTAGCTTTCATTAGGCTATTTTCTAACTTTTGAGGCAGTGAAGCATGTAATGCTTTCACGTACTCAAAAGAATAGATCTTGTTTGTGAATACTCACAAACTTATTTTTAGGTCCTTTGACTTCCTGACCAGTCTCAAAGCTTAGACCCAAGCTCATATGATTGTGCTATAGTAAAGAAAAAAAATGTGACTCTCTTTGGTCCTTCATTTTCTTTTTCAGGTGGCTTCTTTCTTGAGAAGCCTTGGGCTGAGGAAACAAAAAATGGATTTGATATGCTTGTTCTGAAGGTGATCTCTGAAATTCCTTTATTTCATTTGATTCCATTTGTTTTCAAAGGCAGTAGTAGAATCAGCAAGCAGATACTAACCTGCCTTATAAGGCCACCTGCTTCTCGTTATGTGATGATTATAGCTGTATAGTTCTAAAGTGCTGCTGCTATTTCAAATGGTGTCATAATGAAACAGGAAAGGTAGTGTTATATGTCATGACAAAGCAATAGTTGTATTTAAAACATTAAGCTTGTTTTTGAAATTGAAAACATGTACTGTCACACATCCAGTGGGAAAGCTTGAAGCAAGTGGATACTTTTCTTACTGGTTTTGCTTTACATTCACTATGTGAAGTTACCGTGGTGAATATATGCCCTTTCATAGCCAGGTGCTAGTTAATCTGTGTAAATGCAGATAAATGTTTTTTTATTTAAAAAAAGCAAAAACAAAACAACAACAACAAAAAATCCATATGTTGATGTTAAGGATGAGAGTTCTGGCCACATAGACATTAAGAAGTAAGGATAAGATCTCTGAAGCTGATGTCTTCCTTTTTTGTCCCCAAGTGTGTAGCTAGCTGGTTGTCTAATTAATGCAAAGTTGTCTGGTACTATTCCTGGTTCCATGCATTTCTTTCCAAGTGCGTCCTTAATTACTTTAATAGGATGTATAGTAGTTGCATTGCATGATCCTTTTTCAAGCTTACACATTTTTACCAACTTTCTGACACTTATCTTTTGAAAATTTTTAATAGAACCACTTTTTTAGCTTTGTGAGCTTTGGATATATTGTAGATTTATTTGAAGCTATTCGCATAAGCAGTAACTGAAATAGTCATATATAAAACTTGACCATAAAAAGGTCAAGTTCAAGCAGCCCATAAGACTTTTCCGGATTTCTAGAATGGAAGTTGTAGACGGTGTAATTTTGACCCTACTTGAAGTTAACAGAGAGTCTATGCTGCGGTTGAAGAATCAGACCATCTGGATGCAGTTGTGTGTTGGTTGTTTTCCCTCCCCCCCCCCAGTCTATTTGCCCTTTTCCCACATGTCTTAACACTTTTATATAAATTGGTGAGAAAAATTATGGAACCCCCATGGAGGTGATACTAGTAATGTCTTTCGTAATGGCGATGATCTCTAATTTTTGTGAATTTGGACACACATATTCCCTGTTAATGACTGTTTGAATGTTTTAGTACAGTTTAATCCTTGGTTTCCTTAGAATTTACTGTCAGTGTTATGGCATCAACTGATTCAGGTCAAAAGGGTTTCTTCCTGCAAATTGTCAATCAAGCAGAGGCCTCCTAAGTTGCAATTGGATTTTTCTGTGTGCTCCTGCTCCTTCAGAGAGCTGGTTGTTGACTCTGTCCTTTATTTTTTAGCTTTGAGTGGACACTTCATTACAGGCAGTTCCTATGCTGTGCCTCCTTATGTCTGTGTATCTTAATGTTTCTCCTGCCCCATCTTCTGAGGTCTGATCTGTGCGATGTGGTTCCTTACTTTCTAATGCTACTTCAACTTTAAGTGCAACCTGGTAAACTCTCAAGCCCTAACAGCATTATCGTACTGCTTACAACTTTGTTTCCTTTTTGTTAATCAGTAAACCTGCATGGCCTACCTAGATCTTTGTTGGCAACTACTTGATTAGTTTTATTGTAAACGACATAGCAAAAAATTGGTGTCCCTGTTAGAAGA
Organism: Rynchops niger; assembly: GCA_013400035.1. Classification (NCBI taxonomy): domain Eukaryota; kingdom Metazoa; phylum Chordata; class Aves; order Charadriiformes; family Laridae; genus Rynchops; species Rynchops niger. The sequence continues at coordinate 328,571 of VXBH01004217.1, read as the reverse complement.
ACAAGCGTGGAAGATCAGATTCCATCTAGGACAGCTCAGCAGAATGCTCTGTACATGGATTTTCTGCCACATGAGGTGATTTGTTGGACTAATGTCCAAAAGTCATACCGCTTGCTCATATAGACAATGTACTGTAATCTCCAGTGTTAACTAGAGATTTGAAAACTGTTCTTTCTTATGTTGTGGCCTTCATAAAGTCTAAAGAGACTTCCAGTTTTGCTAGGATTATATGGGATTGTATTTTTAGATCAGGTTTTCTAGTCATCTGAAATACAGAATGACTTAGGATAAGATTATAGATGCTTTATTTTTCAATCAGCCAGTGTGTAATCCTACTAAAATATTTTTGAAATTTTTGAGAGCTTACGCATTTGAATAGTATGTGAAAGCACATCCTGAAGAGCAGATCCTGAAAAGCAAAGCCAGCATAGTGCTCTAGTAGTCCAAGTGGAAGCCAATACTGAGTTTGCAGGATGTTTATTAAGAATAATTTTCTTTAACAAAAATAAAAAAGAAGTTGTAAATACTTTCTGTATATATATGCCTTTATATAACTTCAGGCATCCATAGAGTGGGTGATCTGTCAGATCTTTTCATTGATATGTTTATCTTTCAAGACAAATATACCTCATTCCTGAATGGGTGACTGACTTGGTAGGAAGATAGAAACATCTTTAGTAAATATCTTACTCTTAACTTAATTACTTCTTGTCCTCTTCCTACCATTTGATCCTTTGTTGCTGTTCTGGAAGCAGCATGGAAGCCCTGTTGATTTTGATTATTTTTTTTTTTTTAACTGGCTTAAAAATTTAAGTGTTCTTTCCACTTCTCCAAATCTGCAGCAACCACTAACTTTGCAGAAGGTCCGTAGATATTTTTTAGCTTACCATGGAAGCATGCTGTGATTGGAGATTTTTCCTTAAAGCAAAGGAGAACTCAAACCTGCAAAGGAGCTTCAGAATACTTGGAGACTGGTTTGACTCAAGCAGCTATGATGTAGTTTCATCACTTACGAAAGAGGTTATATGTTTTAATAACAACTAGTTAACTTTGCTTTTTTGCTAGTTTTAGAAAGTTGTTCTAGCATACCATTGTTGTGATCGTTAGAAGCTAAATCTCAGTTTTCAACTTTGAATGTTGCTTGTAACTAATTTTCATTTGTTCCGATGCGTTTAAGTAGGGTAGTTCTCTTCCTGCTAAAGGTCCTTTTGTATAGGTGTACAAAATAGTCCTCTTTCCTTAGTGTCCACATGAAGAAGCTGAGCTCTTAGATTTTTTCATTATCATGATAGTGGAACCATGTAGCTATTCCACTTAAAATTTATTCACCTTGAAAATGGGAAGCAAAATTTACGTGTGTTGCTTTGGAAGAGTTTATTCTTATTGTTGTCTATTTGTCTAGTACGTATGCACTTTCTCTTCTGGATATGCTTCTGGTATATTTTAGGATTATAGTTTTATTTTTGTTGCTGCATTATATGTGACGCATTACAGCAATACACAGTGATCTTTCTGCCTGTGTTTCCAGCTAACTGCCTCAGTCACTTACTGTGAAGGACGGGAGAGAACACTATCTACCTCAGGCTAGTAGAGACTTAGTTCACAGACTTTTTAAACAGTGCCGTTGACTTGTGTTGGAAGGCGTGATAGAAGTGCATAGCATTATTGTGTGTAGACTTGAGTTCCGTTATTTTTTCCGGCAGTATGTTTAGTAAGTTATTTCTAATAATCTTACTGTCTTCATGGCCTATTGCATTTTGTCCTGTTGGCTTTTAATTGCTCTAGTTGATACCATTTGTGCTGCATCCCAAATCTGTTCTCCGTGGATAATTTCCTAATGTTCATTTCATGAACAGGCTCTTATTTTTTTCTGTAGTCACTAACAGAAAAAGCCTGGCTTGAGGAACTCCACTGATAACATCCTTTTAGCTCTGTGTGTCTTTCCAAAACCAGTAACTGTTATCCTTTCCCTTAGCAAGCTTACCTACTCTGCATTTCTCCTACTAATTGCAGTCTTTTCCGTTGGAACTAAGTTTTCGGTGCCATAGCATGGCTGTAAAATCCAGCTAGGTTGAAGGAATTCTATTTTCTTGATATAAAAAGCAGTTATTTTAATGAAGAAAGTCTGGTAAGTTTATCTGGTACTCTTTACTCGTGATTAATTTTCGTTTTCCCTTGTGTCTTTTACTTGTCTTAAACTAGGTTTTAAGTCTTTCAGACTATATTTATAACAGCTCAGAAAGGCTTATTATTGAGCTCACTCTTTCTGTAGGTGGTAGTACCCTGTTTTCACACAACAAATTATTTTTATGGATCTGAAGTATGTTCCTTTGTGTACCAGTTTCACAGCTCTGTTCTCCCTCGTTTGGGCAAGAACAGTAAGCTCTTAGAAACTGAGAGGAAATGAATAACTTCCCTTTTTCATTCTCTTAATTCATCAGCATTCCTCCCTTCGTGATGTACCAATGTCCATCTATTCCCTTGCTAGCGAAAATAGGGGTTTAATTCTTGGGTTTGAGACTATACGTAATCTTAAGTTAGTCCTTGTTGTATAGCATCACTGGTTCTTCCCGGATTGTGGCCGAAGTGTCCTTGCTATTTGGTTTTTGCTACCGGCAGTGTCTCAACGTGTTCCCTCTTGGCAGCCCTCTGTTGGGACACCTCTTATTGACTGGTGCTTTTTCTGTTCTCGCGAGCGATCTCTTCCTTTCACCATTCATATCCTTTTATTCAACAGGGGAAGGTTCCAGACAGAATAAACAGTTCTATCTTCTTTGGGTTACAGTCTTCATTTAGTTCTTGCATCTTTGATTTAAAAGGGGTGGAGTGGGGAAAGCAGCTTCCTTCTTGCTGAAGTCTTTTACCTAGCTTGCTGAAGTTACAGCTTCACTGATTTACTACAGCTTCCCCTTTTGCAACAGAACATTTAGTTTCTGTTCCAGATGACCAGCTGCTCTGTGTTAGCTTTATTATTGAAGAAATTCCATTGTAAAGTGTCATTTATTAATCCCAAAATATTTTTGTTTTAAAATAAAATAAATCTACTGAGTAGCACCTTCTGGCAGGCTTTGCTCTTTAATTCGTAATAATAATTATATCTTGGAAGCTTATCCGCAACAGTAATTTTTGTTCTTACAATATTAAGGATCTTTACTTCCAAGTAATTGTACATCAGACTTGAGGGGTTGTACTAAAAGGTTTTACTGTTGTCCTTTCCAAAAGCACTTTTTAAACCAGGTTCTGGACACGTTTAGAGTAAAACTATTTGCACTGTATTAATCACCGAATAGTAGATCACTATTCTTTTCCTTACATAAGAAGGGAATGTGTTCCAACACACACTCTGATTCCCAGGAGTTTCTTGAAAATGGTCCATCCAAATAATTTCTTGCTGGGAAGGATTAAAAAAACCCATCATCTTAATAGTCTGATTTTTTTCCCTCTATATCTTATTTTTCTCCTCACCATGGTTAGCAAATAGCTCTTCCCTGAACATGCCTTGTCTTCCTTTTGAAACAAAAAATCTTCTAATCTTAGGCTCTAGGAGAACCCTGAAATTCTATTTACGAAGGACTTGAATGTTAGGAAGCTTGATACTTTGATGTTTTCTTCGTTGGAGGAAGGGAAAGTGAACAGAAATCTCTGTGTAAAAGTACTGCTTTTCCAGGTTTTTACTATACATCTGCAAAGCTTATTCTCGGGCTGAAATTCCTTCCCCTTTCCACCTACCTCCCAGAACTGTCTACCTTTATTACAGTGAGCTTTCTACAGACAAAAAGCAACACAAAGTTGTAACTCTGCCTTGGTTGTTGCATCTTGCTTAGTGTAAACTAATTTCTGCATTCCTAGCCGTTGTGATGTTAGTGTCACTCGCTTGAAGCTCTGTTTTTATTTTCCATCTCTTTCTGTAGGATACTTCTGTTCATTTCTTCTGGAACAACGAGCAAAAGAGAACATAAAACTTGCATTGGTTTATGTTCCTCTTTTGCTAATCCAGAAACTCATTTGACTTTTATGGAAAGAACTTGTAGTAAGACCTTTATCAAGTACCTGGAAGCGCTGGTAATAGGTGTAGCAGGCTCTGCCGCTTGGGGGGGTGTGCAGGGGTGCGGGCATGGATATGTTCTAAGACCCTGGGCAAAAGATTTAGACTTCTTGCCTTTGTCTCAGCCTGTAAGCTAGTGAGAACAGTACCTACCTGACAGGTTTTTTCGAGGCTTGTTTCCTGAACTTTTTAAAACAATGTTGACGCCTCTGGAAGGTGCTACAGAAGTGCATAGTGTTACTGCCTGCAGGCTGAATACCATTGGGTTTTTTTTCCGGGTAGTATATAGGCCTGACACAGTTAGGGAAAGAATTTTGTTTGGTGTCTCCTAAAAGAAAATGCAAAAGTGCTTTGCTGGGGAAGAATAGAAAGGGGCTTTCTGAAGAGGTGCTGAAGACATGAAAATTCAGAGTGGTGATTGGTCACCTCTGCTTGATTGACAGGTTGCAGGGAAAAACAAAAACCCATTTGTTCTGGCTTAATGGAACTGGAAAACAGAAAATGAGTATCAGGTAAAAATTCCTTTTTTAAAATCTTTGCAGTTCTCCTTTAAAAAGTGGAGTTTTTACACAAATCTACACCTTCCCCACTCCAATACATTAGGAGTAGGAATGACAGAGACAGGCAGTTGCTAAGTCGTGTAATGTGGGTTGTCTATGTCAGTGCGTTTTCCAGCGGGCAGGTGTTCTGAAACACCGCAGCAGCAGCCAATGCTACTGGGTTAGCTTAGTGGAAAGGCAAAGGATCGAAAGGGTGTAGTGACTAAGCCCTGAACGGGACCCAGCTCTCTGGTTAGGCTCATTAGCAGGACGTTCAAGGGGAAGCTTTTATTTTCACTTCCTATGCTGTGCCTGCTTTGTGGATAAATCTGTCAGTTTCTACTACTATCAATTTGGCATCTTTCATGAGCATTATTACAAAATTCACTGAAAAGTGACTAGCTAAAAAGTAAACTATGTTTTAAAGTAACTTCCATCTAGCAGTATACTGTCTTACAGATTTTATAAGTTTCAACGTCAGCACCACAGTTTTGAGAATAATAATTGAAAGTTATTTATTTCTGGTAACTTAATTATATTGTATGTTGATGTATTTCAGATTGAAGGACAAGGACACGGTGCAGTTTTTGACTGCAAGTGCTCTCCTGATGGACAGCATTTTGCATGTACTGATTCTCACGGTCACCTTCTGATTTTTGGCTTTGGTTCCAGTAGCAAATATGACAAGGTACAGTGCAAGATGAATATCAAAATGTTTGTCTGTGTTGAATGCATTCATGCAAGCTTTTCTTCAGAGCTTTATTTCAAGAGGGTCAAAACAATTTTCAGCCATTAATATGGCATGTTTCAGATTCCTGTTGTTGACACTGAGCTTTCTTTCACTGTCTTTTTTTTAAACTGTGGAAACATGCTACTAAGCTACTGTTTACATGGGTAGTTAAAAATAATTTAAAAGAAAAAAAAGAAAAGCATTTAAAAAAATGACCCAGTCACTGTCTGCTCTCTTAAGTGACGAGGTTGCAAGTGTCTACTAATGGATCCACATGGATAAAGTGAATAAACTGCAATGGAATTAATTGTTAAACATTTTGCCTTAAATATTTTTCTGGTTCCTAACTAGGACCAAAAAAGGTGGTGGTGGTGTGGGGTATAATACAACTAATTCCTGCTATCTGTATTTGAACATTGCATAGCCTGGGAGACAATTATTTACAATAAATATACTATATGTTCTAGTGATACAATTTTATGTCTGCTAATGAAGTTCTGTCATGGATGCCTTGGTGCTTACACAGCAATGTTCCACTGTTACTGTGTGATTCAAATATTACATCTTTATTCTAATGTCATAGTCTATATTGTGTATTCTGAGTGTGGGTGTCTTGCCACAGACCCTCATGACTTCAAAGATATGTGATGTTATTTTTTTTTCTCTGTGGATGAACATGCCCTGTGAACCATAAAGATTATCTGGTTTGGAGGGGTTCTAGTTCTAGGTCCTAGTTCTTCTTTTACCAACCGTGGAAGAGGTGACATGTGTCTCTTCTCCCTCTTTCTAAGACTTAAGCAGATGTATCTGCTCCATGATTTTCATCTCTGCTTCTGGTAGCTGATACTTGAAGGTTGTTGAAGTGCCGACTTCTGGATCTTGCCTCCTGCTTTGAATTTTTGGACTCAGGCTGGCCTTGAAAACATTTTGGCAAATAGCAACACAGAGGGGAACTGGAGGAGGGAGAGCAAAAGGAATTTTAATATTTGCCTTGTAAGCCACTGCATTTCTTTCTGTAGTCTTCCAGCTCTTACTTTGATGCTAGTTACAGTAGCATTTGCATATTGGGGATTTTTTCTTCCTCCTTGTCTCTCAACTATGATTTGAAGTAGTCCGTACTTGGCTGCTGTTGCTATCCCTCAGCTTTTACTATCTGTGCATTTCCCCCTTCCATTCCAAAGAAAACAAATGTGCAGGGACACCACAAACAAGGGAAACCAGGATTATCAGGTCATTTTCAAGGTCTTTGTCTTTCAGAGTTCTTACTCTTCCAAACTTTAAAGGCTGTTGTAATAGAAACATTTTTCTCACCATGTCCATGGATTGTTCCATGTTTATTTTTCTCTCCAGTCATTTTGGAAGTGTAATTCTCTGCTACTTGGAAACATTAGAAATTAATTTGAAACCATGAGCCTTTTTGTCTTTGCTGTGATAGACCAGGAGTTTTCTTTACTCTGCCAGCTGAGAATTTACCTTGTGAAGGAGTAGATCTGTTTGAAGAATGAAAACAATTGCTTTTCACTTCTTGAGTTCTACAGAGCCTTTGTTCTCTTGGGGTTTTTGCTGCAGTCTCTGAGAAAAGATTATGTTTAAAACTTTTCTCTTATTGGGTGATTTAGAATGATCCTCTCCAGCTATTACTGTGCCAATGGTAATCTTGGCATTCTTGACCATAGAAGAAATGGGAGCAAATAAGACTTAATTTTTACCTCTTTAATCTCAGTCTTCAATTCCTAGAAAACTCAGCTTGGAAGTTCCTGATCTCTTTCTTGTCTGGTTCCATCTCCTCTTTATTTTTGTCTGACCTGATTTATGGAAAAATGTGACTACAAGCAGGTAGGTGCTGGAGATTTGGTGTGCTTTTTTCTGTCCTGCCCTTCTACTACTCTAGAAGTAGTCCCTGTCCCACTACTTCCCCCCACCCCCACCTCCAGACACTTGGGGTTTTTTTTTAGTCATCTTGTGAGAATATGCTCTGATAGGAGCTCCAGTTTTTTTGAAGTGGTTTCCATCCATCTTGGGGAATGACTGTTACAGAAGAAAGGAGTTTGATAACCTGTCTTGTATTTCTTCATTTGTGAGTTGTCCTCAGGATAATGATTATAGCTGAGAACAGTGTTAGCTGTAGTGGGGGAAAAAAAGAATACCATTTGCTGCTTGTTGGTGCTCCTTTGTTGTTCAAATTAAGGGAACCTTGAGTCAATCTCTGCTAAGATTTCTGAGCGTGTGAAGATCGTCAGAGATGAGCTGAGCTCACTATGAACAGGGCATGTGCACTTCAGAAATTCTTGCTTAGATGGAAACTTGTCCAGGAATGTCTAAATGTCTTAAAGCAGAAGATAACCTTTCAGTTGATTTTAAATCTTAGATTAGACTAGATCTCTGAGCTTTCTAAGGCTTTTTGTTCTGTAGACCGCCCAAACCACAGTTCTCCATTGCAAGTTGACAGCTCCCATGCGGTGGATTGGTGCAGTAGTGGGGAAAATCTCTTTGTGTTTCCGTAGGTGTGCCCATTTGGAGAGACTGAGCTTTCTGGATGTGTAGTGCAGTTACTGAAGGAGAGTCTACTTGTAGAGCTCCGACCTTGTGGAAAGCATTCGTGCTCAAATGCAAGATGGGTTTGTGAAGCCATAGGTACAGAGGACTTATGTGTCCTAATGGTGGTGTAGTGTCTTCTTTTTGTCATGAATTTGATCTCTGATAGTATATCAAGAAATAGGTCTGATGGTTAATACTTCTAACTGGTTGTCTGCCGAACATAGCCATTTAAGATTCTCTAAAATGTCTAACTTACCAGATTTTTGTCAGGACTTGGAGTAGCTGCGGATAAGATTGTTGCCCCAGGTCCTGGTAGGGACATTCCAGTGTCCCACCTGAGAGCTCGTTTGAGCCTGGGTTCTCCATAAATACCATTCTTATCTCATGGAGTAGAAAATTGTTGTTTACGCTACCGTACTTGATTGCAGTACAGAGTTCACGGAAGCGTAATTGTGAAGAAGTCCCTCATGATCTTGCACCAGAGGCTATTCTGGTAGAGGTCACTGAATCTAAGGAAGGATTTTCAGATCTTCCCTTCGCTTACAAAACCTGGGATGCAGACAACACTGTATGGCCAAATCTCACAGCACATTAAAACTCAAAGGCTGTATGATTGTGCCATTGGAATCTCTTCTTTCTTAGTGTGGGAAGTACTTAATAGGAAAACTTACACTAGGTGAAAGTACTGGATACTCTGCTCTTGTGATTCTAGGTAAAATCTTAAGTCCTTCTAGAGGAACGTATATCTTTATCACATTAAGCTATTTGAGCTGAAGGAACAAAGTTGTTAGGCAGGCCTTGATTCTGTCAGTCAGACACGTGAAAGTATTTGTATCTTTCTCATTCCGGCTCTGTTAAGTTAACAGAGAATCTGGCAACGAGATTTCGGCTAGTCAGGGCTTGTTACTGCAGTGGAATGTCACCTTGTTGGTATGCGCTCTGTAAGGGTAACCTTTATAATCACTGCAGTAAATTATTTTCCATTGCATCTTTCCATGCATCTTTTCAATTTTCTTCCTGTTGTTACTTTTCTGAACATTTGTGGGCTTCAGATCCTATGATTCCTCTGATATTTTTTTTTATTTCTTTTTTATCCACCTCACGTGGATACATGTAGGCACTTCCTGATGCTGTAATTGGCAGGTGTTTGTCGCCATGTTTCCTTCCTGGTCTTCTCATGTCCAGGACAAAACTTTGTCACTAGGAGACCAGATCTCTGAGTAGATGCTACAACCTCTGCCTTACTGACTTCCACGCAACAAGTTACTGGAAACTATGTTATGGAATGGTCACGATAGAGTATGCTCTTCGGAAACCAGGGTATATTCTACGACAACTCGGGCATTTCTCTGTTTGTGCTCAAATACCTGTCTTTAGCACCTAAGACAAGATTTTTTTGGAGATCTCTATTAATCATTTTTATGCTGCACTGGAAATCTAATTTGCGTGAAAAATGATTTTGATTTTAATTTTACTTGTTCAAATTTAAACTGAGTACATGAGCTGCCAAGGGGTTTGCTTGCCAGTAGGGATGTGTAGTATAAGCATCAGTTTGGCTACTGTTCTCTTTCTCTTTTGTCCTTGTGGTTCAGTATCTTTCTGATTGCATGCTACTGAGATGCATGTGCCAGCAAGGGATAGAGCATAAGCCTTTTTACATACTATGTGGACGAAAGAATTCCTCAGTCTTGAGTGTCTGTGGAAAGTCATCTAGAATAAATGATGAGCAGGTGGACTGAAATAAAAAAGAAAACTTTGAGCTTGAAGAATTCAACTTTACATTAGCTTTATTTTGTCTACTGGAACTTTTTCACATATCTAGCATTACAATAAGAATACATATGTTTGGCTGCTGGTGTTAAAATATTTGGCAATGATGTGATGTGATATATATTTTCCAATTCCTCCTCTTCCTACACCATAGGTCATAAATCTGTGACACAGTTTTCATTATCAGAATATATATTCAGAGTATAGAAGAAAATTTGTAACCTATTTAATATGTCCATGCTGCGTTCTAGCAAATGTCTTCCAGTAGTTAAATACAGCCCCATTCCCTTGTTCTTTAAATGCTCCCCACCCTCAAACATGTGCTTTATTCTCCTTGGACTACAATCTAGAAAAGAAGTACTGGGGGAAAAAAACCCAATCATGGAGTCATTACATTTTCCCTTTTAAGCAGAGATAAACAGATCAGCTTATAACCTTGTTTTTGCAAAAGTGACCATGAGTAACACTGTTAAAAATACTTTTGGCAGTTATCTTCTGTATGCTTTTTTTTAATAGGTTCTTTTAAAAAATTACAAAATGACTTTGTTTACAGATAGCAGATCAGATGTTCTTTCATAGTGATTATCGGCCCCTTATCCGTGATGCCAACAACTTTGTCCTGGATGAACAGACACAGCAGGCTCCACACCTTATGCCTCCCCCATTTTTGGTTGATGTGGATGGCAACCCTCATCCTGCAAGGTATCAGAGGCTAGTTCCTGGTCGTGAGAACTGCAGGGAGGAACAGCTTATTCCTCAGATGGGAGTGACATCTTCAGGTATGGAAAATTTCAATTCGGTACACAGTAGCCTATCTAGTTATCCGCAGGTATTCTACACTTTCACTTCGTCTTTCTTCGTTTCTGGGCATAGTAGTTCATGCAGCGCGGAAGAATTGCAGTGGTTTTGGCACTGATTGCTTGTGACAATTTCACTTACAGTATCGTCATTGATCAAGTCAGTACTAGTTGATGGTACAATGCCAGATAAGTTGGAGCTCTTTCATTATTGGAACAGTGTATGATGCTGAGTGAGCTTTCAGTTGACCTCTTTGGGGTAAGGTTTCCAATTTCAGAAAACCTAGGAAATAGACTTCCACAGATCAGTTGGAACAGGTAACGCCTCCAAGAACAGAAGAATGAGGGGACACCTGAAACATGCAAAATGCTCTTCCACTTTACATGAAGCTTTGGTTTGGTTAGAGAACTCGGAAGACTTGATGAGGGTAGAAAATCTAGGAAGTTCCTAGAAAGTTGTATCCTCCATGCACACAACGTGGGAGGAATGTGCATATTTTGGGCCAATGGCTGGCTGCTGGAAACTGCTTAAATGTGGCTCGCATGGGCAAGGATGTAAAAACTATGCTTACTTGTTACCTGTCACTAGTTCAATATTAGTATGAATGAGCAAACAGTGACTGGTGAAAGTAGCTTTAAATGTTTTTAAGATAAGCGTTGTTAAGTATTTGGATACTCTTGAAGATATGGGAAAACTGACTGTGCCTGTAAATAGTGGCTTAAATGTACACCATACTTAAACCTGTGGTGTGTCATACATCCCAGGAAGGTTAACTGACAGTCTTGTTACCAAAAGATCTCTTTATCCTCATTTGTAGACCGGAGTATTACAAGGCACTGAATACTTCTAGTATTTTTTTAAGGAGCATTTCCATATTTCCTCCAAAATTAGAGGAAGAAATGCTGCCGGAGAACCACCTTTAAGAAGGAAAAAGTCCTTCCTGGTGAATATATACCATGTTTTATCTCTGACTTTTTAGCTAGTGGCTTTGAAGCTAAATTCGATTTCCAAGGAAGGATGCAGTTTTACTTGTTACGGCATGGATCCATGACATTCTGAAGTTCTTAAAATTTGAAAACATCCTGGGCACGTTCGCCAGTATAATATCTTGAAACAAGTCAGACTGCGCACAGACGCAACAGTATTAAATTGAGTGGTGTGGCTGAATGGCAGGAAGATGATGTCCATAGCATTTTGTTTAATGGGAGGCTGACAGCCAGCCAGAGAGATTTGGGAGAGACAGAAAACGTTTTTCTAGCTCTTACAGTTTAGCAACAATATGTGCAGTCTTATGCAGAGCTAAACTGTGTTCATGTATTTTATATGTTCCTTCCTGAGGAAGCTCCATTTCTTTCTGAAACTTTATTGTGGGATTTGATTATTTTCTCTCAGAGCACTGACCATTTATTTCTTCTCAAGTTTTCTGCAGTGGCTTGTAAGAGTAGGGTGAATTTAAATAGTCATGCTTGATTTACTGCGTAGATGTATGTGAAGCTTCTTTAAACCAATGTTTTGAAAAAATCAAATATATACCAGTGTCTTTATTATTGCATTTTTAAAAAAAAAAAAAACCTTGCTGTTACTTGCAGAGGCAAAATCTCAAGAGCTAGATATATAAAAACATTCATTTTATTTAGGTAGCAGTTTCCTTATTTAGGATCATTCCTAGGTCATTAGTAGCATTTCCCATTGTTTTCCAGTAGGTAGTGTGTCTGCTCATGAGAATCACCAATTAAATCTGACTTTCTCCCTATATGAGTCAGAAAACATCCAGCTGTGGTTACACCAGAGCTCATTCCATGGTTCCATGCTTCTGCTGCTTTAGAGAGGTTGACTTCAACTACAGTAACCTTGAAACTCTGAGAGCAGTATCTTAAATATTTATGTTCTTTCCGCATACCGTCAACTGTTAAGAGATAGCTGCTTCTGTGTAGCCACATAATCAAAGCTTTTCATTTCATAGCACAATTACTGTAATATCTTGTCTTTGATCTTGCAAAGTGCAGTTTATATTATGATATCTCTTTGGAATCATGCTGGGGAAATAATTTCTGTAGCTTTTCTCTTTGAACATTACAAAGTTTTGCAAGTTCTGCTTCTCTTGACCAGAGCTTCCCGCCACTCTGCTCCACCATCTGACTGTCCCCTGTGGAGGTGTCTGACTTCCTTTTCCAGTCAGTACTGTAACTCTTGTTTGTTTTTTTTCTCCATACCCCTCTAATTTTTTTGTGACCATTGTGAATATGAAAAGAGGTTTTGTGCTGTTTATGCTCATGTACTGTGTATTTTGCGTGCTGCACAGAAGCAGAAGTGATTACAAGGTGATAATATTGTGAGAACTATTTCCTGTCTTTTATTCAAGAGACCTACCCAAAAGGAGGCTGTTTCACATACCAAAGAAAATTAGTATTACCTAACCTGTGTCATCTTTATGCCTATGTGGAGCTCAATCAAGCATTTTTACTGCTTGGTATTCTCTAGTATAGATAATTCTTTTCTAATCCAGTCAGACCTTCTTTATGTAGTTCTTCCTTGAAGTTTATACTGAAGTGTTTTATAACGCACTTGGGGCAGCCTAAGCACGCATTTGAACAATTTACATTGTCTGAGCTGACGAACAACAGTTGTATTAAGTTTCTGTGGCTTGTTGGCACTTGATCAAATTTAAACTTTTATTAGGAGTGTCATGTGATCATCTTGACCCTGCTGTAGAAAATACAGTGCTCTAAATGCACTAAGAAAAAAGTTGTCCTGTTTAAAAAATGGCTTGTTAAAAAATGTGGATTAACCCAAACTTGCACGTATGATTATATGCTGTACTTGTAAGTTTCAAAGCTAAAACTTAGATGAGCTGTTTGAAACATTTGGTTCTTCAAATCAACATGTGTGCGTTCTTTTCTTGTGTATTTTACTTCACAGGATTGAATCAAGTTCTTAGTCAACAAGCAAATCAAGAGGTTAGTCCGTTGGATAGCATGATTCAGAGACTTCAGCAAGAGCAGGACCAGAGACGCTCTGGGGAGGCAGGAACCAGTAGTACCAGCCGGATAAGCAGAGGTAGATTACGGGGAGATTGGTATTGTGGCTTTTCTATTGAAGCAGCTGAGAGTTGGAAAACTTAAATCACATTATTGTGCATAATTTGTCTATTTTGTTGAACTATTAGAAAGGAGATATGGAGCCATAGAGAATAATAAAGTTTTCCCATCTTTTTTTAGCTTTCTGCAAAATCTCGGTATTCTTAACATTACAAATTTATCTTTGTAAAGTCGTTGTCTGCTCACCGAAGGAACTCGCAGCAACTACGTTCCTTTAGAAATAACTACGCTACTGTTTAATCTAGAATGGGCCATCTGCTTGATTGAAATCTGAATTGTCTCAAATAGGTAAACAAAGGGAGAAAAGAAGGAAGGAGCTGCTTCCATGTTAAAACTGAGTGTCTTGCACCAGATTACATGGTAGTTTTCAGCACTTACCATGGTTGGCAATCCACCTGGGAATGTAAGAATAGCTAGTGTGTGGAAAGATGTGGAAAAATGTTGAAATTTTGCTACAGTGTAGGTGTTTGGAGGATCTTGTGCATGTGGTTTGGGTTTGGGTTTTTTTATCTTTTGAGCATTTCAATTTCTTGTCTGTAAACTTTACAGCTTGGACTCCTAATAATTTCCACTATTGTGCCTTCATTTTTTTTGAAGGTAGAAGACTGTTTAAGGAATACACTGATGCAGTGAGATAGCTTACCGTTCTAGAATACAGATCTGCAATGCAATAGCAATAGTCACCTTCTCATAAATGTTCTAAAAAGCATTTTTGAAGAGAAGCAAACCAATTAAACATTTGCTTTACTTGAGATTGTTGATACATATGCTCCTTTTCAGTGTGAAGTTTTAAACAGAGTACTGCAGCCCAGTAGCTGTTCAAGTGGGTGTTGTGGTGACTCAGAAATCGCTGAAATAATTACATTCAGTTGATACTTGGTTTCTCAAAGTACTAGATTAAGTAAAATTCTTTTTTTACCTTTCATTTTGAGTTTTTCTTTTTAAATGCTTCCCTTAGAATTTGAGATCAAGTACAACTGTAACTTCTTGACTTTTTAGGATCTGTAAGTTCTACCTCAGAAGTACATTCACCACCAAATATAGGATTAAGACGCAGCGGACAAATTGAAGGTGTGCGTCAGATGCATAGCAACGCACCAAGGAGTGAAATAGCCACTGAGCGGGACCTTGTGGCTTGGAGTCGAAGAGTTGTAGTGCCTGAACTGTCTTCTGGTGTGTCCAGGTAAACATACGCCAAGTTTTGCGGTGAATTTTAGTTCAGTGTACTTAATTAAATTGAACAGTTTTGGAATTCACATTGTCATAGAACTGTTGTGGTATTTATCTATTCTGTGATCTCACATTTCTTATAAAATCAGTTTCAGTTTGAAATCAGTTGTTTGCTTAAAGTCTTGAAATTACACAAGTATTGTGAATAAAAATTGACCATTTCACAAATGCCTGAGTAATTTAACGTGTATGCAATGGAGTACATGCAATGGAGTCTAGCTGCCTCAGTGTTTTCTGACTTGTAGTGTTTTACACACAGTACGTTTTAACTCTGTTCCTGCCAATATATGGTATTTTAGGGCTGGGACACTGACCTAATCCATTAGGTGCAGGAGGTGAATTTTGATTTCCAAATTGGAACTTTATTTCATCCAGTAATTAACTCTTGTGATGAATACTTGTGTCAATAGCCACCCTACTAGCCACAGTCAGACATAAGCTGCTCTAGCTTTCGGAAATAAGATTGAAAACCTACTTTGTTCAGAAAGGGTAACTTTGAAGCCATATTCTCACTGTAAAGAGAGAACTGCTGTTCAAAGAGTGTTGTAAATGTTGAACGCTTATTCCTTGCTTTGGAATAGATCCTCTCAGTTGTAGTATTTTGCTTTAAAGTTAACGTCTCAATTTTCTTTTTTCAGTAGGCAGGAAGAATGGAGAACAGCAAAGGGAGAAGAAGAAGTAAGGGTCTATCGATCGGAAGAGAAAAGAAAACATGTAACAAGTCACATTCAAAGAGAAAACAAAATACCTACTTTCTCTAAGGTAAATATTCACTTGTACCTTATCTCAGTAGGAAGCATGAAATTTAACTCACTGTGTTAGGCCACATTAATTTACATTTCTTAGTTTTAAATTTAAAAAACAGGGGTACAGCAATTTGCTTACCTCCCCAGAATGAGGAAGCATGTCTCTACTGATGTTTCACTGTGTTCTGAGTAAACAACGGGGATTGCTTTTAGAACCCCCTAAGTGAGAAGCCCTGCGAATCCGGCATTAGGGACCTGATTTGCTGTAGGGAGTCTGTCACTATGAATCAATACATCCCACTACTGTTGTCTGCTGTTTGACGTACTGTTCTGTGGAAAAGTTTGATTAAAACTCAAGTCATAGTTATTAACCTTAGCACATTTAAATACATCTCCAAATACAGAATTGGGTATTTCTGTCATGGCATCCTGATAATCATAGTGAGGTTTTTTTATGGGCTATTTCTGAATCATGCTTTTTGCTAGAGTTGGAGTACTTTTTTAGAAAAGAGGAAAATAGGATAGATGAAATAGAAGGGAATGGGTTGTATTGAAAAAGAAATTGTGATAACTCACTTAAGTTTTTGTATAACTTGGAAGAATATTTCATCTTACGCCTTTATGCTGGTAAGAAAATGTGAGGGAAGTATATTCTATGTTTACAAAAATCATTTTATGTTTTGTTTGTTAGAAATTAGTTTTATCCATCTATCTCACATGCTTATCTGTGGTTTTCTAGCTAAATAACTAGCTATATTTTGTAATAAAGGAAGTAAATTTTAAGCAACTGTACAGGACAACCCATGCTTTGGGTTTTGTAGTACCCTTATTCTAGATGAGACTATTTCACTTTTAACCAAAAGCTTAATATAATATAGGCCTTCAAGAACACCTGCAAATTGTCCATTGAAAAGTAAAAATCATTTATGGAGTTCAAGGTGGAAAAATGAAGAAACGAAATATTAAGAACCAAGTATATGCTTTATCAGAGTACCATACTTAATGCTCGTGCTCTTTATTATTCACTTTCTTGGGGAGGAAGGGACATCCTATATGCAGCAGAAAGATTAAATTTGAGATGGACAACTTTCTACTTGATACTAAGTTAGAGCGTTTGGTTTTGGTTCTTTTTTTCATACTCGACCAAAGTAAAGCTTTCAAAACATGTGAGGTAAACACTCCCCCACCCCCAAACAGTCTCCTAATCATATTCAGTTTCTTTATCAATTTCTTAAATATTATCTCGATTTCTTTCTTGTATTAAAATTATGTGCATTGCTGTCTTAAGAAATGGGACTGCTAGGCTAATTTCAATTCTGTGGTCACCGACATTAAGTGTGTTTGCCCAAGATAAAGGAAACAAATATTTTTTCAGTAAATCTCCATTTTTTGTACACAGAGGGCAGAAGCTCTATGCCACTTACTGTTTTGGAGGTGGCCATGGCAGGGTTCATTAATGAAATATCAAGACATTAGAAGTAGCGGTAACTCCTGTTTTTCTCTTAGGAATAATAGAAAATGGGCCTCAGAAATACAGAATTTAACAGTTTATTTCTTGTCTTGAGGGGATGTATTCTGGGGCTGAATTATAGACTTTTAGTTGAATTAAGCGACTGCACTGCTCAGGTTTTTTTTGTTTTGTTTTTTTTTTTTTTTCAGCTACAGCCTAGTCAAAAGATCCTTTCTGATAATGCAAATTTCTACCAACTTACCCGTAAATTTCTAATTGGGTTACAGTTTTCCTAAAATATCACTAAGACATAAAAATAGCATAGTAGGTTAGTTGGTCCAGCATTTTGGTTTCGGCAGTTATTTTTACTACATCTTTGTTTCAAAGAAACTTAATATGGATATTTTGGAAAACATTTTCTCATAGGAGAAATTTTTTAGTCTCCGAACTTTAAAGGTAGCACTCGATCCTTTTGAACCCCATATTTTCGTTGTTGATATTTATGGCCGTAAAATCCTTCTGACGAAAAGCTAGCTTAGGCAAACCTTTCTTCTGTTTCATCTATTTACTCAGAGAAGAATGTGCCCTTCATTTATCTTGGTCCATAGAGGGTCTGTGATCTGGATTCTGATGCCCAGAATGTGAGGAAGAGATAACTTGGTAAATCCTTTAGTTGCTTCCCGCCTTTGTCCTGAGAAAATACAGCAAAAAAACAGACAGTTGTGGTCTTTGCAGTTGAGTATTCCAGTAAATTTTCCATATAGACGTTATTGTGTAATTCAGTAACATTTTCAGAACATTTAAATAAATCCCTCTTAAATCTTACAGGATAGTTTTTTGTGGCATCTTGGGACAAAAAACTCATATTCCTCCATAGTTTATTCTTCATGAAATGTGTTCATTTTTGGAGGACTCGGGTTGTTGAGAAGTACACTAATTCAAATCGCTTGAGATAAATCTCAGAGGGATTCGGAAATGAGTAGGTATCAAATGGGCTTTTAAATAAGCAAATTTGCAAGAAGAAAGGGTGCTCGATCCCAAGTGATTGAGTCTCCCAAGTAAAGAAACTGCTCAGATTTTAGTGATTCTTCTTGTTGCTTATGGTTGGTATGAGCAACACTTTTGCTCAGTGTCAGAACGATAAGAATAGTGAATTGGAATTGTCATTTTCTGTAGTGTCCCTAATAAAATCAAATAAACACCTGGGACGAGAAGCAAGACCAGCTGCACTCCCAAACAATGTTATGTGATATTTTTAAGGGTGTTTTCTTTTAATAGAAATTAGTAACTTAATTATAGCAGCTCTTCTGTTGCAGTTCTTTACAGTGACCGTGTGGCTTTAAATGCAAGCTGTGTTAGGTTAAAGACAGAACTGGAAAGTACAGTGTAAACCTTGCTTTTGTCTGAGTGCATGCAGTAGGTTTTGATACTGACACCTTGTAATTGGTATTACAGTAGTGTTGCAAGACTACAGTCCTTTTGTGTTGCATAGTGAATTCTTAAGGGTTTAATGAGAGAGTTTATGGTCTACAGGAGATGGGGAACACCTCAAACAAAACGCAGGGGAAAACATCATCTTCTAATAATATACAGACCTAAGAATTACAGCATCAAGAATTCTAAAAAGTGTGTCATTCTACAGTACTGTCAGCTGGACAGTAAATGGAAATGGACAGAAATGGAGTGAACAGGGCTTGTATTAAAACATTGTCCTCATATGTAAATTGAGTTGTATTCATACCAGTAGGAAATAATAATTTTTATACCAACTTTTGAAATTTATTGGTTCTGTTCATATAACAATGGTAAAATAATATTTTCTCCTGGTTCCCTTCTGACTTAGTCAAAAATACAGAAGTAAAAAGAAAAGGAGGACAGGAACAAATGTTAGCATTTCAGATTACAAGCTAAAGTGTAGGTCAGTAAGGAAAAACGCAGAGAAGCTGTAATTACTTTTTGAGGAGATTCCAAAGTCCTGTTACTAATTTTTAGTCCAGGGTCATTACAGTATGTGTTAAAACTACTACAGAATTATAGCTCAGTCCTTCTTCTTTGACAATATTTGCAATTTAATGGAAGTCACGTAATCATTCTGATATTTAAAGTCAGAAAGCCCACATTTCTTTGACACAGGTCATACTGAGAAGTGTTTGGACGTGATTGCTTGAGGGACTACTGGAGTTGTGTGGGAGAACTTAAAAGCTTGGGTATTTTGACCTGAATAGTATTTAGCATCACTGATCTGCATATCGTATCAAGAATTCCGTTTGACTTTCAAAGGCATTGGTGAGGAATAGAATTTTCTCTCATTATTAGTAAACAAAAACACTTGAAAAACCAAAACAAACAAAACAAAAACCTTAATGACAGAGGATAGAATGTGGCATTAGCATTTTTTCATTTTCAAAGTGGAATTGCTTTTTTGGTTGTTTTTTTTTTTAGGGGCATGCCAAAGATAAGAAGTGAGATAAATAGCGTGTTTAGGTAAATGTTCCCAGTCCAGTTAATGAGAGTATTAGTTTATTTAACCACTGGGATTAGAGAGCATTTTAATAAATATTAAAGAGCATGAAATTTCTGTATGCTAGAGTGCTGATGTGGTGTGTGTCCTAGTAAAACAAAATAACAAAAATGGAAATATAGCTAATTACCATTAAGTGGAAATGATAAGCGGCAAAGAATTAAGATTGGAGATTGTTATGGATGGACAAAAGTAAGCACAGGCCTCTGTTATTAGAGGTGCAAATTGTAAACTAACAGAAACCAGTGAGGAGAAATACGTGTGTTGTTTTGCTGAAGGTAGCTTAGTTGTGTTCCTCAAAAGTAGTAATTTTTCCACTTACGCGTTATTTAAACACTACTTCCAGGTAAATCAGCAAGATAATGACGAAGACAATTTGGAACCCATGAGACTAGCGCTTAGTGCTTAGTGTCCATTATTTTCACTGCTTTTTGGAACATTTCTCACTAAGTTCTTACACGAATGTGTTGTGGTAAGAGTAAGAACTAAGTAATGACAAGCACTGATCCAGACTTGAGAAGAATATGGAAAAATGATTTTTAACCAAAGAGAAAAATGACAGGATAAGAGTCAGTGAGCACAGACTGCAGAAACAAAAGAGGTTTTGCCTGAGCATAAGGAAACATTTAGCTATGGGGGTGACTGAGCACTGGCACAGGCTGCTCAGAAGAGCTCTGGAGTCTCCAACCTTGGAGATGCTCAGAAGCTGTCTGGACATGGTCCTGGGCTACTAGCTGTAGGTGGCTGTGTTTGAGCAGGGGAGTTGGACGAGAGAACCTCTAGAGGTCCCTTCCAACCTCAGCCATTCTGTGAAATAAAAACTGCTTTATGTACTAACAGCTTGGGGGATTTGTTATATTTATCATCTGGGGAGAACTCATGCTCACTGAGGAATGTTTAACTTGGACAAAGGTACTTATTAATGACCTCAGTGATGCAAAAAAAATTTCCAGAAAATAAGAACTGAAATTCAATAAGGGCAAATTTAAGTTCAGAGAGACATGTTGCGTTGAAGAATTTAAATAGCGTATCTAGTCAAGAGTAAAAACAGTTATGTAGGCTAATTGAGAAATAGATTTTTTTTTTTCAGCATAACAGTTCAAAGGTAATGTTGTGAAAAGCACAGGCAGACAAAAAAGCCAAAATTTCCTTTCTTAGCCTCAAAGAGGCTGTGAGCATTCGTTTATTGTTGAGATTCTGATACTGGACATAGCCCTGCTCCCATTTAACTTTCTACTAGAGGCTAATTCCTTGTTTTAAGGAAGGAGGAAACATTTTCAGATGAAGAATAGATACTGCTGGTGAAGGAATACTATGAAATTGCTACAGCCAAAGCTTTCCAAAATTGCTGCAGCCCTATATGAAAGCACAGCAAAGCTGCGCTTCCTGGTGGAGTCAGGGTCATAAGAACAGTAGAACGCAGTGGTCTGAGTTGTTGGGACGCCACTGAGTTTCCACCGTATCTGTTACAAATGGTGTTACAAAGACTCTCAGCAGTGTCCAGGTGACACATTTGTATCTGTCCCTCTCAAATACAGGAAATGCCATCATTTGTATTTTGTATAAAAACTGTTCAGACAGCAGCTGTAACTTCTACAGATTTGCTCTGATATTGACTGGAAGTCTTGGATATGATACAAGGTACTTGTCAGCGTATATGACTGTTCATCAAAGTGTATTGAGAGAGAGAAAGTGATGATAAAATCTCAAATCATAGATTATCTTGGCTTTATTTACAAGCCTCACATTCAGAATCACAGAATGGTAGGGGTTGGAAGGAACCTTAAGATATCATCTAGTCCAACCCCCCTGACAGAGCAGGTTCACCAAGAGCAGGCTGGACAGGAATGCGTCCAGGTGGGTTTTGAATGTCTCCAGCGAAGGAGATTCCACCACCTCTCTGGGCAGCCTGTTTCGGTGCTCCTTATGTTCGGACAGAATTTCCTGTGTTCCAGTTTGTGCCCGCTGCCCCTTGTCCTGTCACTGGGCACTACTGAGGAGAGTATGACCCCATCGTCTTGACACCTCCCTTTAGATATTGTTAAGCATTGATGAGATCCCCTCTCAGTCTTCTGTTTTCCAGGCCAAACAGACCCCGGTCTCTCATCCTTTCCTTATGAGAGAGATGCTCCAGTACCTTGATCATCTTTGTAGACCTCTGCTGGACTCTCTACAGTAATTCCTTGTCTTTCTTGAACTGGGGAGTTAGAGTTGACAGTACAATTTCAAGCTCGCTCTTTAGGATATACTTTGGTGGGTGGTGGGAGTGGTGAAAGACCATCTAGCTGTGTTTCCTCAGTCATTGTTGAAAATGTTGGTGATAGATTCCATTTTGTCAGAAAAATCTTGTAATGTTTTATATTTTTAGTTAAACCTTCACACTCGATCCCACCCTTTCCCCAGATAAATAAAGATCTGCCTGACCTGCAGCTTCTCATCAGATTTTGGCAAAGCTGTGTTGTATGGGAATGATGTTAAAATACATTTTTTGGCAAGATGTGGAAGATGTATACCTCAAGGTTCTCTTTCTGGTCCCTGCCTGAGACAAGGTGACATCCAGAGGTCCCTTTCAACTTCAATCATTCTGTTATTGTGTTACTTATGGATAACTACGTGTGGTATTGTTTTCAGGTTGTTTTTTTCCCCCCTTCTTGTTTGGGCATTGCATCCTTCTTAAAGTAGTTTGTTACTGGTTGGCATCACTATGGCCCAATATTTATACGGTGATGTTGTTTGCTTCTATGAAGGAATGATCAGGCAGGCAGCGGATGTCCTTTTCCTTAAGCTTTGAAATTCCAAAAGACAAGAACTTTTTTCCAAAACCAAAGAGTAATGCAAAGCACTTCAGTTTTCCAAGAATCCATAGTTCTAGTATAAGTAGAATAAAGCTGTATTTATAATAGCCTTTTGAGAAATCTCACCTCTGAGTAAATATGGAGATGTAAATTTTTAGGACTTCTGTTTTTATGGAGAAGACGTAAGCACTAGTCAGGCTGTAAGGTAGCTTCTGCAAAATTGTCTTCGTTATTGTAAAGGATACTTGACTAGTTTGTTTCATTGAGCTTAGGTGATTCCATTCTGTTGACCATGCCTTCTCATACTGTGTTCCATGATGCTAAGAGGCAGATGGGCTTTATTTAAAAAAAAAAAAAAAAAAAAGTCGCAATTCAGTAGCAGAAGCAAGTTGCTTTCACGCTGGCTTTTGTGACCTCTCTGCTTGAGCAATGAATCTTGAGAACATGACGAGAAGTGAGCAGCCCGAGAAGGCTGTGTGATGGGCTCAGCCACTAGTTGTCTCAGAGCTGTTCTGGGTCAGGTCAGAGCAGCTGGAGGAGATCTGGTATGTGCTGCCAGTTTGAATCCAGAAGAAGGAATGCCTCCGGTCTCAAAAGTCTTGGGCAATGTTAAAATGCTGATTGCTGAGGAGTCCCATTAGAAGTTTCGCTGGTAGCTGCACTGTCAATGGTAGCTTCCCCAACTTGAATTCACTTGGACAGAACAGAAACACTGAATAGAGCATAGAGCAGTTTGTGTTGGTCCTGTGCGCTTTGGTGAAAACTGTAAGGCGATTGTGTGGATCAGTGTGCTGGCCTGCCCTACAGAACTGTTGCAGTTGTGCCAGAAAAAGGCGCCTATCTTCTAACAGGGAGGGTAGGAGTAAAGCTCTAGTTACCAGAGTTCTGCATTTTAAGGAAAATTACTGTGGCTGAGGAAACCCAAATCGTAGCTATTACTGCTTAGCCAATTTTTAGTACAGTTTTCACCAAAAAGTGTTTTGAGTGTTTTCCTTAACGAGAAAATTTAACCTCATGAACCAGCTTTTATCGTACACGACAGGAAAGATGTTCTCTTTCCTACAAAAGAAAAAAATCCAAGAGAACTAGGTACGAGTAGTCTGCCTGATAGAAGGCTCTGATAATACTAGTATGTTTCTGTGGTTTGCTCCAGTTCTGCTGGTTTCTTCATCTCAGGGACTGTTTTTTCAACCGTATCAGCACCTAATAGATTAGATCTGAGGTTTGGAAGCAAAGAGAGCACTGGGGACGTGTACATCCTTTTGTGGCATCTAGGAATGTGTCCAGAAACTGCTTCATTGGATCTGAGCTAGGATGAAGTTCAGATATCCATGCCAAAAGTGTTAGCACAAAACTCTTGAAATTGAGATCATAGCTCTCGATTATTTTTTTTGCCAAGGTTTGCAGACTAATACAAGATGATACACTTTGTGTTGAGAGCAAGTGTTTGCCTTATATATGTTCTACAGGAGGTACAAAATATTTTTATGCTGGAATGTGAAGTGTTTCTTAATTACAGCCTTATTTCATTTTTCTGAGCTTCATAAAAACTCAGATTCTTTCCAACTGACTCATTCATTTGAAGTCTTCCAAGCGTCGATTTACCATTTAAAGGCCTTTACTTGGTAACAGTTACGTCTGTATGCTAAGGGTTGTATTACTGTATGAGTCTCTCTTTAATAGATCTGACCCCTCAATTGCAAAAGAACACACTCTGGAGTTTCCTGTAAGAGTCCCCTTTCCTCTGGCCATTTTTAGTGTAACTTTGAGCTGTTACAAGCTCGTAGCAGCCTATCAGTAGTTAATTGATAGATACCTTGTAGAGAATGAAGAGTTTTAATAACTCAAGATAAGACTTTTCCATTATATCTGTGAAGAATTTTTAATTAATTCCAGAATATACTGAAACATTTGGTGCTTACACTCAACTTACGTGGAGTGTTTTCTTCAGCAGCGCTTTAATTTTGGACTTGTGGTCTGTTTTAAATTTTGTGGTGTTGAAACTTGTATCTTTTTGCTGCTGCAACAGTTGCTTCCTGGAATACTATTACTAAACAAAATGCTATGTATTAATAAAACGTATACTCAAAAATGATGTCTTTCGACTTTCGTGTTTTCACAGAACCATTCTCATGATCATTTACTAGACACTAGTGACTCAAGAAAACAGCAAGCTAATCAGCACAACTACCGTACGAGATACGCAGTAGAAGAAACCGCAAGGCCTGCTGAAGAGTTAGAAAATGGACACAGTTCCTCAGATGTAAGATTCTTATTCATGAGGCAATCTTACATATTTCATTTCTACTCATTAAGCTCTTGCTTCAGCTAATTAAACACTTCCTAGTGGAAACTTGGGTTACGTTTTTCATTGTGCTTTTTCTTTCACCTCTTTAAAAATTGATGTTGAATTAGGTTTTCACATGCTGTTTTATGTGTTTAGTTTTAACTAAAAAGTAACTGATGAAAGGGAGAAATGCTCATTTGTAAGGGCATTTTGCAAAGTATGTGTGTGCAATGTTAAATCTTCCCTATAGTTGTGACCCTAATGAGTATGGCCCATGTGGCCTGTCAGTATTGTCACCAGCTCTAGGTGTCCCTGCTTGAACAGGGAGATGGGACAATACGACCTCCAGAGGTCCCTTCAGCCTCAACCATTCTGTGCTTCTGTAGCTACAGTGGAGAAATGTATAATAAGAGTATATAAGGTTTGTACTGGTGGGTTTTTTTGATAATTAATTGAAAATTGATGGAAATGCTACATTAAAAAGGGCTGGAAATAATTTTCAAAAAGGTAAGCTAGCCTCTTCAAATGGAGATTGAGAAGCTCTCGGGTCTCCGCTGCCTATATATTTGAAAACAAAGTTGATGTACACTGTGTGTCTGTCCAGGCATAAATATTTTATTTTTTCTTCTCATTTAATTAAGTCCATTGGAGTAAAGTAACTATCTGCAAACTAAAATGCCTTTTTAGCAACAGGAAGCTTTTATAATGCTATAGGTTTATAACACAAATAAAGCCTAGAAGAGTTTTAGTCATATTGTCATGAATTATAATTTCTTGGAGTTCCAAAGAAAATGCTTTCTTTTTCCCTGTCTCCCCCACGCTTTGTTAGGAAGGAGAAGTAGTTGTTGCCAGTGGTGGAACATCAGAAGATGATGAAAGAGCCTGGCACAGTGATGGCAGTTCTAGGTAAGTGACGGTATACCTCACAGAGAAAAGTCCTGCTGATAAATTTTAAATGATCTTCTCTCTAAATGGTTAATGAATAATAATTAAAACTTGTGCGTTTTTAGAAGAAAAGACGAAAAAGAACTTAAATTTCGGTATTTGATTTTCAGCTATATTGCTGACTAAAATTTAGGGAAGCTTTCATCCTTGTTTGCCGGAAGCAGAGTTGTTTCCAGTTGGTTCTGCAGGAGGGTTGTTCTTCACAGGCAGGCGCACGCTTCAGCCTGTCGGTCTGAACTGTGTGACTGCCTCTGCTGAGCCTTAGCTTGAAATTAGAGAGCAGAGATTGAGATAGCTTCAACCCATCCTTCGTTTCTTCTTTAGCAGATTTTGGGGTTTGGTTAACTTGTGTTAAAAACTCTTCAAAACCAGAAGTCCTGAGAACGAGATCCAGACTTTAATGTGTATCATCTTGAATTGACCAAGTAAACAGTGGATTTACTTCTAGTGATGCTTGGTTTACTACCATTTAAATTGTAGATAGAATATAGGGGTTTAGGCACTGGTTTTGACTATTAAAATTTTGTAGTTATCTGGACTGTTAACTATAATCTTGTATTGGGTTATATTATATAATCCAATGCACTCCAAATTGCTTTTTAACTTCTGGGGTTTAAATTTCTTTTTCTCTTTGGCGTTATCATATGTAGTGACTACTCCAGTGATTATTCTGACTGGACGGCAGATGCAGGAATCAATTTGCAACCACCAAAGAAAATTCCTAAAATTAAAACAAAGAAAGCAGAAAGTAGTTCAGAGGATGAAGAAGGACCTGAAAAACAAAAGAAGCAAATTAAAAAGGAAAGGAAAAAAGGGATTGAGGAGAAGGATGGGCCATCAACATCACCAAAGAAGAGGAAACCCAAAGAGAGAAAACAAAAGGTTAGATGTTCTTTGTATATTACAGGATGCTCACTCCTGCTGTCTTAGAAAGAATTGGGTGAAAGATTCAATTACGTTATACAACTTAATGCTGTCTAATTAGAAAACACATCATGACTTTTACTTGTAATAAATAACTACTGACTCTTGTAAGTCAAATAATAGATTGCTCTAATAATACGCTTTCTAAATAGGATACATTTTGCTTAAGGACCATTTTTAATGTCCTTAACGCCATCTTTTCTCAGACCAGAAACTTCCTTTCTAGGCATGTATTGAGTATTGGTATAACATGTGCTTGTAATTTTTCAGCTGTACTGTCTCCCCCCTTAATTGCAGTTCCTTTTAGCTCTGTGCAACCATGTCATATTTTTTTCTATCACCAGGATGTATGATATTTTGCGTTGTACTTGCCACTATATTTCCATCAAGGGGAATTTCACTTGATCAGGATTTTGGTTTTGTCTATTGGTGTTTTGTTTGCTTTCTAATATAACGATGTTATTCCAGTTTAGATCAGTACATGGAAATTTTCAGTGACTTTTGTTGTTTACAGTGTGTTGTGGTTTTGAGGGGGGGGGTGTTTTGTTTTTAATTAAGTGTTAGATCAGAAGACTTTGTTTCTTCATTCTTCACAGAGACCAGAACTGATTTATCTGGTAGATGTTAATTGCTTTCATAAGCTCATAGCTTCTATTTTTGCAATGCCCAAGGAAACCAATTGTATCATCTAAGTAACTAAATAACTGTTTTCTGTTCGTTTATAAGATTAGGAGTCTTCAGATCATTACCTCAGTATTTCAGCCCTCATTAGAAGGTAGACTGACAAAACAGCTGGTTTAATATGCAGATTGGTATAGTATCAGCTT
Source organism: Rynchops niger (assembly GCA_013400035.1). Lineage (NCBI taxonomy): Eukaryota > Metazoa > Chordata > Aves > Charadriiformes > Laridae > Rynchops > Rynchops niger. Next base: position 301,328 of record VXBH01004217.1, on the reverse strand, counting down.
TACTGAGTATCGCAGGTACGACATGCAGGATGTTAGGTGGTAGTCTTTACTTCCTGATTAGGCTACTTTTTGTTTATTGTATGCAGTGATTGGTTGTAGTGTCGATACTAATAGTATCTTGGTATTTATACAGTCTGAAACCAGAAGAAAGTACGAGATTAGAAGAATAGATGATGGTGTTTGGGGTCTTTTTAATGGTTGAAACCTCTAGTTTAGCTTTTTGTTATAAGACTAGCTGACAACCTAGTATTCCCACTTAAATTAAAGCTGAACTGAGTGTTTTGGGAATCTTGCATCCATTTTGGTCCGAGTTATCAAGATGTGGGAGGTCCGTGATTCCAAAAATATCAGACTTAGATATTTCAGATTTTGAAAGATGGGGCCTGCACCTTTCTTGAATCACAAGAAAATACTAGGCTGGAAGGAATATCAGAAAAATCTTCCCTCTGCCCCTAGGAAGGATTAATTATACCTGTCATTCCTGACAGATGTTTGTCTTTGAAGTTTCTTGTGATGGAGATTCTACCTTCTTACTGGGCAGAAAACTTACAGTTCTTACTGGTAGAAAGTTCTTCCTGATTCCTACCATGAATCAAAATTAGGGCTTTCCCCTGCGGAAAGAAGTTTCGACCATTTTTGTAGCTGGGCACAGAATCTTAGGAATTAAGAAAGGAGTAGAGAAAGAATGTCATTCTTCTCTATTAGCATATGGGCTGTCGAGATTTTCAACTGTGCTAACATTTCTAATCCCCCTTCACAAAAAATCAATCTAAAAAATGATACAGCAGTGAAGAAGGGCAAGAAAGGAGCACACAGGAAGATCAAAGGTACAGAATATTTCTTTGGGGCAGACACAAAGAGGCCGACACTTAGAATGGAGAAAGTTTGGAGGAGATATGATAAAAAGCTTTTATAAAACTACAAATTACTTAAAGTGAATAAATGCAGAATTATTTCCTTCCTTATTTTGTTACAATGAGATGTAACACCCAATGACACAGACATGAAGCTCAACAAAGAGCCCTTTCCCCATTCCACCCCCACCCCCTGAAAGCAAACAAAAACCCTAAACCCCCTGAGCACGTAATCAGGTTGTGGAACTAATTACTAAAGGATTTAGGAGAGTTTCAGAAATGATTAGACAAATTCACTGGGACTAGTCTCTTGCAGATGATTAACTGAATTCAGGCTTGGCTTCCAGAGGGTCTTAAACTGATGATTAATGTGTGAAGTTATAATAAGGGAAGATTTTCTGTTGAAAGGCTGTATCTATCTTATTACCTTCCCATAGTTCACTAATGAGCCAGACAGACTTTTCTCTGATGCAGTGCATCAGTTTTTCACAAGACAGGCCTGCTTGAACCTCAAAATCCACAAGCTGCTTCTATGTTAGTGATGTATGGCAAGGGAGAGGTTCGGTTTTGATTTTTTTGTTGTTGTTATTGTTTGTTTTTTTAACTGCGTGTAGACTTTTTCTTGTGGTACCCACCGGTGCTCCAGTGGTGCGCTTGAAGCAGTTCCCATCCTGGTGAAACCAGATTCGGATTTGGGCAATGGAGTTACACTTGAAGTATCCCATTTGCTCTCTGGGGATGCAGGGTCTTCCTTCAGTCAGTGGCTACATGGAGTGGATTTCTGTACAACTGTCCAAGGTTGCTTTCTGTACGTGCACAGGATGTGTTAATAATTTCAAAGCAAGCTGGCTTGAAAGGTTGTACAAAAACCTGCTTTATCTGGCCTGTTAGATACAGGCATGCAGCCTGTACCCAGGACCAGCTGCTGCCGTGAGCTTCGTTACTGACAAATACATGATGTGGACATACAATCTGAAAATGCAGTTCCACAGCACATGATAGTAAATGTGCCAGTAGGTAACGTGGATGTGTCCAATCCAGGTAATTTCCACGTGCTTTACCTCTGTTTAATGTTTGTTAATGTCGTCTTCTCATTTTGCAGGATGCCTTAATTGGAGGCAGCTGTATAGTCGCAGTGTCTTATGGGCCAAGGCAACTGTGAATTTGGTTAAAGAGAATGGCGTATTTCAGTTTTATCTCTTTTGGGGCGTAAGACATAGTTACTGGAGTGTTAATAAATTCAGTCTTTGTTAGAAGAGCACTACCACCACCCTCAAAACCAACAAACTAAAAAAAAAATCAACTAAAAAAAAAAAACCCACTTATTTTTCAGATTATTGGTTTTGGTCTTGATGTTACTGTAAGCAGTTAAGTAAGATTTATCTTCACACTGGCAGTGGTTTGCTTTTTGCAGTCAATATACTTAGGAAATGGCAGTTGATTTTAATAGAGTAGTTCCCAAAATACAAGGCTTACTCAAATGTTAGTTTATGCATATTAATCTTCTGTGTGCTTTTTCTTCAGAGGCTGGCTGTAGGAGTGCTGGCAGAAAATGGTTTGACACTGGAAGAATGGCTGCCTTCAGCATGGATTACAGACACTGTTCCTCGTCGGTGCCCATTTGTGCCACAGATGGGGGATGAGGTATTGTACTTTTTCTGTGTTCTTGCTTCTTTCAGCTTGTTTTTGCCTTTTTTATTTTCTTATGTGCATTTTTCCCAGAGATTTATTATCAGAATATTTTGGATTTTTTTCAAAACATTCTTTGATCTGCTGAAAATTTGTTTTCGCTTCCTGTAGCCTTTCCCATACTTAAAAAATACTCTGCACAGTGTTGCCTTGACTTTTTTTATTCCATGCTGTTGCAGTAACACTCCTTCTTGTACTACATCCAGTGTGTTAATTTCCTTATGATGCATGTATACAAGCTGTGTGAGATGCTATGTCTAGTGAAACTAGTCCTTAGTTTCAAAGTTTACTTAGTAAAGTAACCTGTACGCTGAAGAATAGGTAAGAATTAAATTAATTATTTAAATTCAAATATGAATTTAAGTTGTTTGGAAAGCCTCAGTTTGGGACTTGAAGCGAAAAATAGGAATTAAATGTCTGGGAAAGTCGTGGAGGGGTTTGTGTGGTTTTTATTTTATTTTTTTTTTTAATTCACTTATTCTGAAGAAGAACTCTGATATTGTCCTTTTCAGTTGTGTTTCTCATACCAGAAAACTCCTGGTCTCTTACAACAGAAAACTATAAGAGAAGTTTTGTATTTTATGTGAACTAGGTTGTAAACGCTTTGTAAACATGGCCCAGATGTCTCAAAATACAGTAGCAAAAGGACACCCACCAGTTTCTACTCTGGAATATATAGCATCTGAACACTGCAGTGAATTGTATGAATAAGTAGTATCAGATAGAAGGCAGTCCTGAAAACTGGAGTCTGTGCATGTTTCCTAAAATCCCCTCAGGTTAAAATAAGAGGAAATAGCTGGCTTATTCTGTAATGTGTAGTCTGGTGGCTCTTCAGGGAGCAACGTGTTTCTGAGGTACTAAACAGAGTTCTCGTATAGCTCACACCTTCAGAAAGCAGTTGGAGAAATACTGGAGAAATACAAAGCTGATTAACTTTGGTCTTGAGCTAGAGCTGTTTGTAGGCACCAACTTTTAGAAACTGAACGAGGAGCAGAGGCTGCGCGTGCAAGCAGTTTTGGTTTTACTGGATCACTTCATTGCTGCAGTTCATAGCACAGCTTTGCAACAGTGAAGCTGCCAAGGATTTATCTGTACCATGTTATTCAGGACACTTTAACATCGTATTGGTTCAGTAAGGTAAACTGGTGCGTTTTGTTTGGCACCTGCCAAATAGCATGTGCAGTGTGTACTGGGAATATCTAAGCAGGCTGCATCCATTTGCTGAAAAATACTTTATATTGGTGAACAGGAAATTTCCTGTCCTGTGCCTAGAAAGCCGGAGTAGTCGCACAAACAGCGAGTAAGTTTGTAATCAAGCTGCTCGGTCTAAAATTCAGCCTCTGATACCTGCTCTCCCCAGATTTGCTTAAGTGTGAAAAGAAGCTATTCATCTAGAAATGACAGATCCACTGAAATAAAAGATGGGTTTAATTAGAGAAATATAAGAGGTCTCGTGTGGCCTTCAAACATTTTGGTGGGTGGTCAGTATGTTTTATAAGATTTGGGAGGAGAGATATTTCAAATTTGTTCTTACAGCTGTACAAACAAGTCAGAAAAACAGTAGTGCTGTATTTAGTTAGTGCATAAGAATAGCACATACCATCCCTTTTCCCTTTTTGAATACTGCCATTTACAGACCTTTGTCGTGTGTCTTGAGGAATGGTGGAAAACATACCAGAAAGATGGGACTGCGATTTCCCCACCTGATTATCGAAATGCAATGCATATTTGTTGCCATTAACGCAATAAAGAACAGTTTTGTCTGGGTACTACAACAGACGTGCAGACGCAGGAATTCATCAACATTTAAAAAGTAACTTCCTGGAAAAAGGCATAAATTCTTTATTCCACAGATATCTTTCTGATTTCTTCTTGTGACAGAAGATGGAATGCTTAGAGCCATTTACAAAACAAAAATGGTTCGCTTCTGTAAACAGTGGGTTGAATTTATGTAGAAGTTTAGCAGAAACAGTAAGTGTAGGAGGAACTGTTTGTAGCCAGTGTCACTTAGTGGATTTTTTTGTTTGATTCACTGGAAAGTATGGGAAACAATTGTCACAATGTTGAAAATGTAATTTAAATTGGCATTATTTTAGGTCTGTGTCTCAGAAGCCTCTGTTGCTTTTCCTGCCTGTTTAGATTCTGTCAGTGCATAGGAGATTCTCACTGCTATTCGTGCCTTCTGTAACTACTCTGTGTTTTTTCCCCTATGAGAATATTGTGCGTGTCGAATACTCTGAAAAACAAGAGTTTAAAAAAATCATGGTGCTGAGTCCTTTTCAATTTAAAAAAAAAAAAAAAAAAACAAACCAACAAAACAAACTTGTCATGTGACATGAAGATAGTTCAGTAACTGTTAATGTAGAAACTTGATAGATGCTTTTTTATAATCTTCTATGATGCAACAGTTTTCGGAGCATGTGGAAATACAAATGTTAGTGTGTTTATTTGTATAAATGTATTTTAAAACTTACTGAGGGCTTTTCACACTGCTTTTTTTGTTCTGTCAGACCTTTACATTTAAGTTGTTGCGTGCTACTTGGTGGAAACCTCATGTTTATGGCTTAGGGCACTTCTTGAGGATTTGTTTATGTGGAATGCATCATACCTGGAATACAGCTGTTTCAGTTCCTTGTTCTGTTTACTTTGAGGAACCTCTGTTTCACATTTCAGATAGATTCCTTGCATATATGTTTAAGGTTTTGAGTGTACTACTTTATTACAATAATAGTCATCCACGTGGTATCAGATACAACAGGATCAAAGTAAAACTAATAGATTCTGGATGACTGAACCATGGAAATTTATAGTGGAAGGATTTGGAAATTTTTAGTAGGCACTTGAAATGTCCATTTTCCGTTCGTTAGTGTCTTTGTTAGGCTGTTTGTTCGGTGGTATGGAAGCAAACGGGAAAATCTTACCAGAACAATTACAAACAGCTGAGTTTTCCTTCTAGAATATATTTCTTGTTCAAAAAAGATGTGATTAGCCAGATAGTGATTTTAGTGATATACGATTGTCATCTTACGGCTCTCCTACAGTGATGAATAACTGGGTGCATTAGCAGAATTCATGTTCCTGTCATTGAATTGTTCTCTATTGCGATGATAAATACATGTTTTTGTTACTGATTTCATTTTGGTCTCACATGTGTAATTTAGGATATTTTGCTCATAGGACAAATGATGTTCTAAATCTTTCCTACTTTTTCTGTACATGTTTCTATGATACCTGCTTTAATTTAATTTTTTGAGAACCTGTGACTTTTGCAGAAAAACAGAGGGGAAAAAAGTTGATGATAAAATAGAAAGTATACACACTGCGTAGCCGTGGTATGCTCGCATTTCAACTCCTCAAAGTCTTTGTTAGATAACTGTCACATTTCGCTTTTAGGTCTACTATTTCCGACAAGGTCATGAAGCATACGTTGTAATGGCTAAGAAGAACAAAATATATAGTATTAATCCCAAAAAACAACCATGGCATAAAATGGAACTACGGGTATGACTTCTTTTTCATTTTAATTTGTACCTTAATATTAAAAAAGTTTGAAAACCAACTGGAAGAAGATTCTTGATGCGGATGTTTCTAATGTTGTGCTTTTAATATACTAAGATAAGGGGGGGAAAAGGATAAATAGTCAAATGAAATCGGACCTTAAACTATACTTGCTTGAGCAAATGAGGTGGTTACACTTTGTAGCAAAATATTTTTCAAAGAAATTACATTGTGAAATAATAGCTTGTTTTGAAAAACTAAATTTCAGATATGTGATTTTGACATGTTCTGTCAGAAATCTGTTTATTTCAGTGTACTCATATTTGCATGTTTCAGAAGGTTATTATAGTAATCTTAACTTCAGTGGTGGTACATAACATGTTGTTTATTCCAGGAGCAAGAGCTGATGAAAATAGTTGGGATAAAGTATGAGGTGGGATTGCCCACTCTTTGCTGTCTTAAACTAGCATTTCTTGACCCTGATACGGGTAAACTAACGGGAGGATCATTCACCATGAAGTAAGGAAAGCAATATTATCTTTAAATTGGGGGCTTTCTTGTGGGGGTTGAGGTTGAAAGTTAAGATACCATTAATGTGACTTAAGAAGTGTTGAATTCGAAGTGTTAATTTTTTACGTATGTGCTTTACTTCCTGCCTTTGCTGTTTTATCGCTTAATTGTTGTGTGTTCTGTTGTAATTAGGTACCATGATATGCCAGACGTCATAGATTTTCTAGTTTTGAGGCAGCAGTTTGATGATGCAAAACATAGGCGATGGAATATAGGTGAGTTGTGGGGAGTTTTGGTGTGGTTTTGTTTGTTTTTCTGAGTGTCTACCTATTTTCATGATAACTTATTAAAAAGTAGGTTATAGTAAATAAATCCTAATACTATGCTGAAATCTGAGAATAAGCTCTGTCTGCATTTGGAGATGGAGTCCTACTTTGCTTGCTGTAGCTTCTGTCAAGGACAAAATAGTGAAGGTGATCTGTAAAAGACAGTGCAAAGACAATCTCAGCTGTGTGTTTGCAGAGAGGAATTGTGAATACTTTTTAGAAATACGGTGTTTATTGGTAACTGATAACTCACTGTCGCCTATATCTGTCTTTTTTTTTTTTTGATTGAAGGCTTAGAACTGCATTGCTACCAGATTTTTTTTTTTTCCATTTATGGAATTTATGCTGGAACTATGGAAACTCCTCCACCATTGGAAATTTATGGTCTCTAGATTGTACAAAGAGAATGCCCTTCCCATCTCCTTATTCTTGTTTGAATTGTATTCTAAACCCCATATGGTTTAGCTTCACTGAAGTGTATATCATTATAATTCACTGCCGCGTGATGTGGGAATGTTTTTGATTCATTTTACTTTGCCCGTGATTAGTGATTTTGAAGTGTGGGATACTGGAGAATGTCCATGATGGGCATGTCCTCCAGTCAGATCTATTTCCTAGTCGTCTGTTCCTTATGATAACAAAGATCACCTTTCAACAATGAAATATAACTAGGGAGTGAGAAAGCTGCATTACGACAAAATGATCCTTTAAGGTGTTGGGGTTTTTTTTCAGGAGGTCAGGAAATACATACGTTCTCATTCGTAAGAACAGCCTTAGATTGCCCCTGAAACTTAAAAGATTTAGCAAGTACTACGGATTCTTCAGAGTTCAGGATGAACTCTGTTCCCCAAAGAGAGAAATTTGTATACGAGACCATGTTTACAGAATTACAGGCACCATTAAGTCCTTCCCAGTATCTCAGTATATTCTGTGAAGTGGCATGTTCCTGAAAGTGAAATATTGATAGCCTGCCTTTTTATTTTTTTTTTTTTTAAAGGAGGTCTCAATGTTAAACACATTTTTTGCAAAGTAGCAGCGATTACTGTGCCAACTCAATTCCTGTGGTGGTTCTGTTCAGGACCTGTGGCTAGCATGTATGCAGCTGATTTGCCAGCATTTCTTGCCACTTCAGGCAAAGCATCATACAGGAGAAGGAGGATTTTAATACAAGAACATGATAGTCTATCTGATTGCCTGTGTATAAACAACCAATACAACATAATGTTTCTGCAAATATGCTGCCGCCTCAGTCTATATTCACTGTTTTCAAACTGCTGTCCGCTCCTGAGTTCGTTGTACCGAAGTACAGTAACCTGAAGAAGTGGCACAGCTGGATGTTAAAAGCTCTTTTTTTATTCTTTCTTTCCTGATTTTTCTGCCAGAAGAGATGAACTGATCTCCTGTCCTTTGATGTACATCATGATATCCTTCCTTAAGATGTGTGCCTTAGCAGTAGATGTATAAATTACATGGTGCCATACTAATAACTTCCATATCATCTCATGCTTTACATTACGTTGTCCAAAAAGATGGCTCGCCTTCAGTTCTGTAGGGAATTTGGTAAAGACGCTAGGCTTCTGATTGAATTGGAAATGTAAACCTTGATATCTTCTTTACAGATCATTTCAGTTTAAAGATCCCTTAAGAGACAAGATTGGTCAACATCTACTAATATGTCCCCAAGCTTTGCTCTTTTCTGATGGTTATGAGTCTGTGATCTTGTCCTCCTCTGCCATGCCGTATGTGTTTTCCCACAAGATCACGGCAGCAGTAGAAGAGTGAACAGCCTAGCCAGAAGTCAGCTGTCGTGATAGAAATCCAAGAGTAGAGGAGGGACTTTGAAATGTTCCCCTTGCGGCTCTTAAGACTACATCTCCTTCCTGGGCTGGCAGCTGTATTTCTATAACCTTGCAATGTGGAAAGAATCGGAGCTACACAAAAAGTATTGGAAGCGCCAGAACATTTTTGTCAAGCCTTCAATGTAGAGAACGTGAATTTCAGGCCAGTAGTGTCTAATGCCAGCTTATAACTCTGACAAGTGTGTGTTAGAGTTCGGTTTGTTTTTCAGTTCCTCTTTTGGGTGGCATAAATAGCAGTAAAATAGTCTCCTGCTATGAAAAGCTAAAGGAGGGACAACAAAGACAGTGCTGTAAGAATGTTACAGCTCTTGCAGGAGCCTTCAAGAGTGCTACCTGCTCGCTGCATCGATGCTTTGGATATTTTACCAGTGTATGCTTAGGTACTTGGAACAAATCGTGCACTGCTTCGTTGCAATGTGCAACATGATATAAAAATGTTCCTTGAAAGTACATCATGCTTTTTACCAGGATAAGGAGAGATGCCTTAGAACTGTACATGAAACTGTTCCTGTGTATTGAACTGCACGAATCTGAAATCCCTGAGACTTACCTGACGTGCTCAGGTCTTCTGAACTTTTACCATAGCTCTTCGTCAACAAACTGGTATCTTTTTTTTTCATGTCATGCAATTACTGGTTTGTCTTTTCAGGACTGCTGTTACTATCTTTTCTTATTTCTCTATAATTTCTGGCATTTAGCCTACAAATCAACGTTTTTGTAGGCTACTGTTTGGAGAGTCACAGAATATTAAATTTTCTGACTCCACTTTAAGTCATTAAAACATTGATCTTCTAACCAATAACAATCCTTGGTGTTCTGGTGTGGTTTTCTTGTGGTGTGTTTTTGGTTTTGTTTGTTTTAGGGAAGAATATTTACTTATCTTTTTTTTTTTATATAGTAAGTGTATATTTATGTATGAATCCTTTCAGAAAGAGCAATCTTTAAAAGCTTGAAAGTGACAAGTTCTTATTTCTACTCAGATTCTATTTATTGCATATCTTTGTCTTATTATAGTTTACAAGATTAATACTTGAGTTAAAAGGTATTCCAGTAAGATTCCTGTAGCTTTAGCTGTATGTCTTAGGCGCGCATACCTGTCTTTTAGTGGCCACTTTAAGTTCAACACACATTTTGTATTTTCCTCAAGTTAACGTTATGTGGCGATACACAGTTCTGGAAAATTATGGTAAATCCTTCTTCTAATAAGACTTGTTGGTCTGCTGTCTGCATAGATGAGGTAACACAGAGGACATTGGAAAAATAGTGATTCACGAGATAGTTCTGTGGGCTTTTAAAATTACGTTGTTTTCTGGTTTATCATTCTGTCCACTGGAATGCTCTGTGGCTCTTGAGAAATTGGAAGTGGCTGCCAGCATACGCTCCTTTAAGTGGTTTTGATCTGCTTAATGTTCAGCCCCATGAAGGCACTCACAGTTGTACCTCCGCATATTTCTTTGTAAAACTGATCACTAGGGAATGCCGTATTAGGAGACGGTACTTTAAGAGCTTTTCAGAATAATTTATTCCTTTAAAATAAAGCATCAGCCCTTATTTACATTTTTGATCTTGCATTTCAGATATTTCTGGTATACTCGGTTCTGTTACATTCAGCATAACTAAAACTATTAACGGAAGCTTTGTAATTGTCCTAGAAGTACTTGCAATCCATTAAATGAAAAAAAAAAAAAGTGCAGTAAAGAAAGCAGAACATTTTTGAGAATATTTTTACTTCCTATTAGTTCAGACAACTGCAGCAAGCATTTAGGCAGAGTGTGGATGTACTGAAATAGAAAAAACATGGCAGCAGTTGAGAAAGTGTGTGCATATTCAAATCCCATGAAAACCAAACTGTGCAGTTCTTGGAATCTCAGACTTAAATTACATTTGTTCTTGTATTGAGCGAAATGAATACTGCACTAAAAATTGTTTCTAAATTCCATGGCATGTGTTACAGAAAATGTTAGAATTTACGATGGCCTGTAATACACCTATTCTCATGTGTAATTTTTTTTAATAACGTTTCTGACCTTTTTTCGCAGCTAGGCGAATGCTTTGCAGTAGTGAAACCATTTCAAGTCATAGCAAATTACTTTGCTAACCTTTCGAAAAAGCTTTAATAAATTTTATTCTTCTATCAGTCAGATTGCCTGCATAGGAAAGGGCGTAAACCTCTGAGTTACATTTGGGTAGCTGAAAAAGCACTTCAGAAACTAAGGAGGAGGAGCTCAGCAGCGTATAAAATATTCCCCGTACGAAAGTGTCACTGCTCAGTTATTTTAAGATAGATAGCATGTAGTGTTTAATGCAAGTAAGTTTGAGTCTTAAAGTTGCAGCATTGAACTGTCTTACTTTTTATATGAAATTCAGTAAATTCGTATATAAAGAATATGTAGATAGATTTGCAAATCATTGGGTTTTTAATGCCATATTAACTTTTCATTTTGGTTTAAAAGCAGCTTTCAGAAACACTTTAATAATTCTTTTAAACTGAGTATGACTCATGTTTGCCTGTTGATGCTACAAGTGTTCAAATGGATTTCTGTATTCAAGATCAGGCCAAATGTATCTGAAAAATGGCCTTTGTTTGGGAGGAGTAAGGTGCCTCGTATTGATGACGTTGTTTTGTGTTCTTACCTAGGTGATCGTTTCAGATCTGTGATAGATGATGCTTGGTGGTTTGGAACAATTGAGAGCCAGGAACCTCTTCAGCCTGACTATCCCGATAGCTTATTTCAATGCTACAATGTCTGGTTAGCAGATTTATCTTCAATCTTTTAATTAGTTATTTTATTTAAAGTACCGACTGAGCAACTTGCTTTCATTAAATTCAGTCATGCATCTCACTGTAGCAGTTTATTATAATACTCTGTGATACATAAATAAGTTCTGTTAGAAACATTAAATAATTACATTGTTGAAGCAATATTAGTAGATAAATCAGATGTGCTTATTTTTAAGCTGGGACAACGGTGATACTGAGAAGATGAGTCCTTGGGACATGGAGCTGATACCAAGTAATGGTATGGTACATTAATAAAGTAATTTGCTTTAAGAGTATATTTTAAGAAGGGGGAAAAAATACATGGTTTTACCTAAATAATCCTGTTTCTCTTGGGGAGCTGGGGGGAAGGACCACAAACCAGTTGCATTTGAAGAACGTCCTTAATTACTAAATTGAAAGCGGGTCAGGGTAAATGAACTGCAAAAAAACATAGAGCCATACTTAAACAAACTGAGTGTATGTTGGAAATAGACAGAAATGTTACAGAAATGTCTAACAGGTGATGTACAGTTAAAGTTAACTTTTTGTACAGTTAGGAAGGATTGAGGATAAAGCTGCGCCCTAAGTCAGCTTTGATTTGGAAACTGCTTGCTCTGGCAGAGGTTCATTGCATTGGAGACGTGACTCGCGCCTGTGAGATGGTTTGATAACAGTAGGATTCGCTCCCTGCCTGGCCCAGCGCACGTGGCCGGTAGACACACTGCAGAGTGGGCAGCGCCGTATGGGCACTGTTCACAGACAAGAGTGTAGTATTTCTTCTTTTCTCACATAGGGTTTTGGGGTTTTTTTTGAAGATTTCATAAAAGTCTGGTTAAACAACGAAGTAGAATCAGCAATTTTTCCTTGTCTTTTCTAGGAAATGTTTGATAATATTGTCACTCATAAGTAACCATAAATTTTTTTTAAGTTGTAAATGTGTTGATTTCAATTTTCCATTTTGGTTCAGCCCTGCTTTTAACGGGTACCTCTTAATGATAAGTAAAATACAGATGTTAGAACGATAACATGACTAAAATAACTAATTAAAATAGGCAGATAGCTAAACCTGATTTTTTTTTTTTTTCCTGTATCCACAAATACTGACTTCTGTTACACCTTCCTTTAAAAAAAAAAAAAGTTAGAGGAGCACTTTGCATCATACTCTGAAAATCTGCTGTTACCTTATGCATTGTCAAAGTTGGTAGGCCCTCAAGAATGGTAGGGTGATGGCACTTTTAACTTCCTTGCTCAGGAGCTCTGGTTTTATCATTCGACCTCACAAAACTGTGACAAAGTGGAACCCCTACCTGGGGAATGCCAAACTCATTTCTTACGAAGAAATTTGTGTTTGAAGAAAAAAAAAAAAAAAAAAAAGGGGGCAACCAAAAAGCTTTAACTGTGATAAAGGAGTGTCTTGGTTCTAAAATAAATTCTACAATTAGCTATTCAGAAGAGGATGAATCTTGTTTCATGGGGGACTTGTACACCAGGCTGCATTGTAAGGATTTGAATTTAACATACAACAGTATACAGAAAGGATACTGGATGCATCCAGAATGTCTTTGAGCAAATCAAGAAGTACGTATTTGTTTCGATTAGGAAAATGATGTCATGTATCTTTGAATTGCGGGTGTATGTATTGCACAAAATACGACGACTCATGTTTTATTTAGTTTTCATGTTACATTCTAGCTGTATTTCCAGAAGAACTGGGAACCAGTGTTCCTTTAACAGATGACGAACGTAGAACGCTGCTCTACAAACCTCTGGATGGAGAGTGGGGTTCCAGGACCCGAGACGAGGAGTGCGACAGAATTATTGCAGGGATAAATCAACTCATGACTCTAGGTAAATCTTGAATCATACAGAAAACGGGTGGCATACTATGCCCATGTGTACTTCTGTAATTACCAAAATGAATGTGATAAAATACATGTTTTATCTCTTGATTAACTGGAACAAAACTTTCTCTTTGAACACTTTTAATTTTTTCATATAGTGGGTACCTATAAAACCTAAATTTTCCGCTGTTTTGAAAGGTAACTATTGCTTTTTGGGAGATAATTTGACGACATATGCTAGGAATTTGGGTTTTACATGCTAAAAACAAGTATCTGATTTTTTTACTTCAGCTACTGAAGTAGTTTATATATACATTTAACCCCAGCTCTTGTTGGGGTTAAAATTGCAAACAGATGGGAGGGAAAAAAAAATCTTATATGCTTAATCAGAGAAGGGATACTTATGTGTAGATTTCCCCTGTATTGGCCTCTTCCAATTCCAGTTTTCTCCCCCATGCTGCCTTAGTTGTTGCAAAATGTTGAGGAAAAAGTAATTGATTAACTTATGAAAAGCTGCTTGCTATTTGGCGGTAGAGCAGTTACTCTTTACAGGCAGATTCTGAAAAGGTAATTGTTAAAACGTTTAACACGTCACTGCAACATTTACATGATCAAAGATGGGCGTCTGAGATGGAGATCCATCAGTGAAATGCAGGCTGAATCATACGTCTGTTGTATGTTTTGTGATGAGCAAACTGCATTAAGTCAGCAGTCTTAGGTTTTAGGGTAACAGTGGTCATAAATTAAATATGTAGGTTGTCACAGCTAATTTTTCTTAACTGATTTTTGTACTTGAAGCAAGGTGGGACACTTACATTTCCAAAAAGCTGGAAAACTCTTAACTCTCGAAATTCTTCTGATACCTAAATGTCCCACGTTATGGCTTCTTTGGTGACATGCTGCATAAGAGGCTTCCTTTTGCTTCCAAAAGAAAGGAACTCTCCATACAGTGTAGTAATCCAAATTACAGAATTACATTAAAAACTGGTGAGGAAATTAAATTTTAGTTGTTTTCATTGTGTTGTCTAAGAGTAATGGTTTTACATTTTGCGTTACGTTGTATGGCATACTGCTTAGTTTGGGATTTAACTATAGCATATGTGGTGCCTATCGGTTTTCTGTATTACGATATTTTCCCTTGAGGTATAAAAGTTAGAGTGATGTGTCTGAGCGCTCATGATGCTTCTAGGCACAGGAAGAAAAATCCAAGTTCATGTAGGTGCACAGACTTCCATTGCTCAGCAGTCTCCTAGCATTATGGTGGATTGGTTTTAGAAGGGTTCTTTGCTGTTAGGTAGGGACAGGAGATTGTGTTTCTATTTTATTTTGACTCTGGATTTTTCCTTGTATGTTAATGAGATTGAAATAGTGCTGTAACTTTTATGGTAAGAATTTAATGAATTGCTTTGTGTGAAGATGGGAGAGGGGCAATATAAAACCAGATGAAATGAGCTTGTGTTGTAAATAACAACACTGAATTGCTTGTCTTTTTATATGTATAATTTATACATTTAAATCTACTTTTCAGATGTATATATTTTACATGTGCTTGCCTTGTCTCCGAGGAGTGCACACCAGAACGGGTAGTCACGGCAATGATTGTATTCGCAGCATACTGCCTCAGCAAGCGCTTTTATATGTAGGATATCACAAATTGTTCCGGGGTATCTAGAGTTGTTATTGTTGTTATTTTGGGGAAAGTGCTGTGCATTTCAAAGGTGAAGAAATAGCATATGTTGTGGGGCTGTGCATCTTGAAACCACTAAGGGACTTTTGTGGTATGTAACTGATGATTTTTATTGTTTTTTTTCCTCACTCTGTCTAGATATTGCTTCTGCATTTGTGGCACCTGTGGATCTTCAGGCTTACCCAATGTATTGCACTGTTGTGGCGTATCCCACAGACCTCAGTACCATTAAACAAAGACTGGAAAGCAGATTTTACAGGTTAGATCCAAGTCTCAGTTCCTGCTGTGAAATAGTCCCAACCATATTTTTGGTAGCTCTTTGTCTTGTAATACCCAGCTAGGAGATGGGTACAGGTGTGCGCTTTACGTTTCTCCATCTCCTGTCCTTGATCTGAGTTTCCATTTTATAAAACTTCAAAAAGAATTGAACAGCTCTTCTCCAGAATGTATTTTGGAATTATGGGGCATTCAGATTCCTGCTTATGCAAATGACTTCTTCGTCCCATGTGAGATTCAAATTGCAGGACCAGAGACTAGGTCCAAAAGGATAAAGTTTGCACTATAATTTAAAAAAAAAAATCTGTCCCTTAATAAGAGAAACCTTAGAAATATGTCAAGTGGTTTTGTTCTAATGCTTTTTGGAAAAAAAAAAAAAATTCCTGCTTTATCACTTTAGAGGCTACACAGAAAATAGCTTCTTAAAGTAGCTATTTTCAATTTCAAAGCTGAAGTAGCTTTTCAGTTGGCCTTGAAATTCTAAATTGTTGGAAAGCAACAAAAATAAGCTTTAACTCTTTGACACCATTTTGTCATTTTCCTAAACCACAATTGCAATTGCTGTATTTCTTTTTCACGACATATTATCTATGTAGGAGTATGCTCCTTTTAATTACTTCTGTTTCCTTTTGTTCTTGGGGTGTTTCTGGTTTGAAAATCAGTGTCTCTCTGATACTTACTTTGAATAAACGTGGATAGCATTTTGGTTTTGGCCAAATTTCAAAGTTAATTTGCAGTACTTTATGTGTACTAACTAAAGATTGAATTCTATATTAAAATCACGTTTTCATTTAAGAAAAAAAAAATGGGTTTTTATACATTATAATGTAATAATGCAAATTTATTCTTCCATGTTCATTGTGTGATAAAAGGTAATCCAGCTTTCACTTCCGTAACGTACTGCTTTGCAATCAGAGGTGGCGAGGACTTGCTGGATTACTTTTTTTTCTCTTGCCAAAAGAGTAAGCAGTTATTTTTGGTAGTCAGCATACCATCTTCAGTAAATCTTTTTTTTTATTAGTTTGTAGTATTGCCAAGGCCTGGCTAGGTAATGAGTAACTGCCTTGTGTTGTGCTTCCCGGTGAAATTTTTTTTCTTCGCCTTCTGCAGGAGGGATTGTTCAGATCACTTGTGGTTTCGCTAGCTTTTCATGAGGCTTATCTTAAAACATTTTTTTTTTTCCTCTTCTGAACCAGGAATCTTAGCATGTCTGTATGTTTTTCAGAAATGCAAAACAAAACAGAAAAAGTACAATCTTTCCCAGTCATTACTGGCATTGTATAGAACTAAATCTTGGATTACCATTAAATACCATAAACACGATGAAATTACATTTAAAAGCTTATGCTACACTAAACATGTTAAACGATCCCCCGCTTCACTCTTCAAAACACTTGTGCAGCATTTCTTTTCATCATGTTTTATTGGTATGAAAATAGAAGATTGTATATATTTGTAACTTCTATGCTGTCAGAGGTTTTATTTGAAATGGCGTGTATTTTCTTTTTCTTTGCATCTTTTTTTATATTTGGATTTAATTTCTTTCAGTTATTTTTGCTTTTGTGCATCGTTTTTCATAATGTTGTGGCTATTCTATAGTTAGGTCATTCAGAGCCATGTGAGGAATTCTGATCATTGTCTGTCAGAAAAATACATACTTTTAATAATTTTTTTATGACTATTTTGTTAATTCTCAGCTGTGACTTAAGAGGTGATATTGGGTGGGTTATGTATATCATAAAGGAATAACAAAAGTGTCACAGCAGTATTTTCCCGAGGAGCATCAGCTCTGTATTTGTAAAGCCATTTATATAAATTACTGCAGGACATAACATGAGCACTGGAAGCCTGAGGAAGCTGCCGTCTGCTGGTCACAAAGAACAACGTTACTGAAGTGTGCATGTTTTCTGATTTAATGTTAAAAAAAAAAATGATGAATGGGATAATACATTAGAAGAAGGATGTAAGGCTTTTTCTTCTGTTTCACTTACATTACTAGAAATTAAGTCTCTCTTCTTCCTCTCTTCCCTCTTTTTACATACAGGCGCCTTTCTTCATTAATGTGGGAAGTCCGGTACATAGAACACAATACTCGCACATTTAATGAACCTGGAAGTCCTATTGTCAAATCTGCCAAATTTGTCACGGATCTTCTGCTACACTTCATAAAGTGAGTTGCTTAGTAGGTCTGTTGTTACTCCTGTCTCTTACCGGGGTATTTAGCCTTTTCAGATTACAGCTTGTCTTGATGAAGAATATGTAAGTTTTCAAAACAAGCTGAAGTTTTGTAATACTTTGATTGGCATAGATTGGCATGGCATTTAGTTTCAAGAATTTATAAAAAATTTATAAAAATGGGTGTGAGTATCTTTGTGGAGTGATAGATATATTTATAGGTAAATTAGGAGTTCTGATTTAGAGTTTGAATACTGCCTATGTTAATATAATTGTGGGCATTTAATTCTAAAGTCTTCACAATTTAGGATGCAATTGAAAATGGTGTTTGATATGCAAAATAAAAATTGGAGGATTTGTAGTCGACAGAAATAGTAGCTGTCTTTCAGATGTTCTTTGTTTTTTATTATTGTCTATAGAAAAACTCAATGAGAAGTGTTTCAGATTCCTCACAGTCAGTTGAGACGTCTAGATAAATTAAATCTGCAGACCTAAAGTTAGTAAGAAGAGTTTATTGAGCTTGTCCACTGCCTTGATTTGCTTGTACACAGTGAAGTGCTGCCATTCCCACATTGCAGAAATGGCGAGATACTTCATTAGTTCTACAAAAATCATGACACTTTTAGTGATTCAGTTTCTCAGTTGAAAATTGAAACGTGTTCTTTTTTATTTTGTGTGTTCTTAAAAACATTAGAATTGCATTATGTATTTGGAAATCTAGGACTTGGACTCCATGCATAAATCTTTATCTTCAGTGCCTGTGATTTCTGTGATATACTGGCTGGAGAGTGAACAATATTTGAACTGGTTTAGATGTTAAAACTTTTAGTGAAATACAGCTTTAGGAACAGATACGTATCCAAAGGGTTTCTCTATTACTAACTTTGTTCTTTAATGTTTTGCCCTATGTTGCTTTTTTCTGATTAATTAAGCAGCTCAGGGTTTTTCAAAGTGTGTATTTTTAATTGGCGTAGTTAAATTAGTGCAACACATGGCTATTCTTATTTAATAATGGCCTATAGCTTGTGTCTATTAATATACTCATTTAACTGAACTAGCAATGCATAAAAAGCCCAGAGTTCTGGGTTGAGTATTTTTTAGGGTTCTACATGTAGGGTAGAAAGCCCAGAGTATGGAAGGCAAACCCTGTGTGGTTGTAATGAGTGAAATATCTAGATGCTTCCGAAAATCTAAGGCAGTCTAAGCTACCAAAGTCTTTTAAAAAGCAGAAGTGGGGTTGGGGGTGGTGTGGCGGGGGAATGGCTTGTTTCCCCCCTCTTCTCCCCAGCTGTTCTAGTGCTAATCGCAGTAGCCTGTACTACGGATTACGATTCCAGGCTACAGTTGCTGAGTGTTTACTCCTTTTTTCTGGTGCTTTGTGTTGCTACATAGCAGAAGACCTTTGGGCATTCTTCTGTGCGGGAGCTTGCTATGTTATACAAGAACTGAAAAACTAGTATTTGTTTTGCTGAGTTAATTATGCAGGTTTGTACAATAACAGCGTTAGTCCTTATATAAATAAACAGTAAATTTCGATTGTCTTACCTTGTGGGTGCTAATGTATTTAATTGCAATTCTGTATCCTAAATCCACTGTAGTGTTTCTCAGAAAGCTAAAAGAGCCCCAGAGCCCTTTATGTGGTGTAATATTTTTCTAATGTTAATAAACTCATAGTAAAGGATTATGATTTTTAATTTTAAAACTTTGACACTGTTAAGTGGCTGATATTTTACAGAGTGCAGATAATATTTTACAGCTTTTTGAGCAGAAGATTAGCTTTTGATATTACCACAGTCCTCTTAGTATTCATACAGAACTAAACGCTTGATCACTTTATTTGGGAATGGCTTCATAAATGTTTTCCTTACCCTAGGCAAAATACAGTTGATTCCATAGGTGAAGATGGAAAATAAATGTTAGTGTGTATTTCTTTTTACACAGAGACCAGAGTTGCTATGACATAATCCCGTTATACAATGCAATGAAGAAGAAAGTGTTGTCTGACTCTGATGAGGTAAGTGGTTGTGTCTCGGACGTTGGCATTGATAGACTGGAGAAATGGGAGCACTGTCTCTCTCCTACTGGATATAAAAGTACTGTTTTCAGTCACCGTAAGGGAATGGGGTGTACTTTTCAGTCAGTTAAATGTTTCTTTTTGTCAGCTGGGAAACTGGGTAAAAATCCAGCCTCCTCCTTTAGTGCAGGCGGCTTGAACAGTTTATTGGAGAATTGAGGTGCTGCTTTAGAATTCTGAGAGGTTCTCCAAACTGATGGTCGCATGAAATGCTTCCCAGAGGGACAGGGATAGAACTGTAAAGACTCAAATTATAAGTGAAGCATAAAAGAACTCACCTACTCATTATATGCTTATATTTTTTTAACCTTTTTATGCGACTCATTATCTTGCTCAAAGGAAGAAGAGAAAGATACAAATGTGCCAGGAACTTCCACTAGAAAAAGAAAGGTAATTTTTTTTTAAATGATTTATAGTGCTATAAATAATTAGAAATGCATTTGTAAACAAAGGATTGTAAAAGTGAATATGTTTTTATTATCATGTAGTCTCAGCTTTTGGAAGGATTTGAACCGAAGGTGACTGAAATGTCGTTCTACTGAGCTGTTCGATCTAAAAGCATTTCCATCTGTGATGCTGCATGTACAAATTAATTAGTATCTATGTCCTGCAGGGTACCTGGTTTATCTATTATATACTAGACAATACTGTCATTTCAGGATCATCAGCCGAAGCGGCGACTACGTAATAGAGCCCAGTCATACGACATTCAGTCATGGAAGAAGCAATGCCAGGAGCTGCTCAACCTCATTTTTCAGTGCGAAGACTCTGAACCCTTTCGACAACCCGTGGATCTCCTTGAGTATCCAGTGAGTATTTTAGAATAGGAAGGCTGGTTATAATCCAGTTGTTCGGTTGGTTTTTTTCTTCAAATGGGACCATTTTTCCAGCTCTTCTAATTGAAACTTCAGGCAGCTCTATTGACAGACATTTTTGCCAGTGCTTGGTTGTCACCCGATAATGTTTTTTGTCTTTTTAAAGTAATTTCAAAATAAATTGTACTTCTTTGCTCTCTTAAAACATTTTGCAACTGAAGTATTTATATTCAGGGATGCCTATGTTGTTAAGTAAATTACATCTTTTGCAATTAAGATGCATCTTTCCTTTTCTGGGTGAAAAATGTAAGGGCATATGTTTGGTTGTTGCATCTGACAAATGTTGTCATGGATCATCTTTAGTTTTCATTTCGGAATTATAAAAACTAAGAGTAATTTTCATATCACAGTCATCTGGGCTTGATGCAGAAAAAGTACCCACAGAAGAACTGCAGTGAAACGTTAACTGTAGTAACAATGACTTGCCCAGATTTTCCTTTCTGCCTGAGTGATTACACTGGCGTTCAGAGCATGAGCAGCCATTTGTAACTACAGAATATTTTAACATGAAAGTCTTGTTGCCTTAGATCTCTTTTAGCCTTTGAAGCTAGTTTTACTTTCAATAGCAAAGCAAAGGTTTTGCATGCTTTCATTCTAGCTTAAGTTTTTCTTTAAAATGTCATGCTACGGTGATAAAGTTGGGGGAAATGAATCGTCCCAATTAGAGAAAAGAAAGGCTTATTTTTTCAGAAGTCACTAGTAGGTCTGTCTTGACACTTCTGCAACCGTAGGACACCATAATTTTTGAAGTAATCTAAACTTCATGCTGTGGCCAACTACAGGTGGCCCTTTGCGTTTAAGATCCTCAAGTGACTGACAGAACTTACTACTAGGCTTGGGCTCCCTGGTGTCACAGAGCTGTTACATGTTCAGAGGCAGCCACGTACGTTCTATTTGCTCTGATGGATTAAGTTAACTTTTTGGTTAATTTTGGTATTTAAGCTTTTTGTTGTAGGGATATTCTTCTGTTTCTTCCATAGCCTAGAAAAATAGTTCTGTTGTTGGCTTGAACAGAGTACTCAAGCCTGTGGAGTTTTCATTATTTTAGTATTAGTTTCCTAAATTGTCAGGTCTCCATTTGGGAAACTGCTGAGGCTTCAGCAGGGATGTACTAAGCCTCTGATCAGGTTCAAATATTCAAACCTCATATTTTAAAGCTAATATGTAAAACCAGTATTAGGCTTAGTACCAAATTTGAGCTGCTAAGCCACACAGAGAGCTTGTAGTCACACTTTCATAGCACAGTTATCTTTGTGACAGCGTGCCAGTAATATAACCCTTAGGACACAAAATTTTGAGCTCTGTATTTCAATAAATCTGTGTACAATATGAATTAAATCTTATATCAGTTAATTTCTGACCTTGATCCTGTCAAGTATGGCTGTGAGGAATTACGTTGTATATGAGTAGAAAGGAGAAAAATGTCGTTAGGAGTATTCCATACCTATTTGTAAAGGACGGTTTCATTTAAACAGGTTTATCAAATGCATCCTAATGAAAATGATACATTGAGCCTTGGGGAATTAAAAATGTAATACATTGCTATTTCTTAACAGGATTATAGAGATATTATTGACACTCCGATGGATTTTGCTACTGTTAGAGAAACACTGGAAGCTGGGAACTATGAGTCACCAATGGAGTTATGTAAAGATGTGAGACTTATTTTCAGCAATTCCAAGGCCTATACACCAAGTAAAAGATCCAGGGTACGACTTTTTCTTTCTTGTTTGTTTGAAAGAATACTTATATCTGAAAAATAGAGGACAGAATACCAGAGAGACAGTGTAATTGATTATTTCAAAACCAAGTTTAATTATTTCTGATCTTCAAACATGAATATTTCTGAGAAAGTAGTACAGCTTTGTATTAAAGGAATGTATGCTGTTTAAATGTCTAAAGTTCTGATGCTCTGCAAGTGTGTTTCAAAAGTAAATATTTGAAAGTGGATCTAAAGGGAGAGCCACATTGAAGGGAAGATCTGTAGAAACATGATTGTTGGGTACAGTAGTGGAATTTAACTGGTATTTTGAGGAAGAAACTAGATTTTCAAAACACACACAGAGATCTCCACTTTTGAGATTGCCCCAAACTGAAATATCCGGGCACCCAGAGTAGAGGATGATAAAGCACTCAGGATTTCTGGGTAATAGAACTCTTCATGTGAAGCGCGAGCCTACGGAGCCATTCTTACTGAGCTGATACTGAAATGCACTGCTGGTGATAAAGTTAATAATATTTTCTCTTGAATTAACTTGTAGGTATCTGTTAGCAGTGAAAATTATAAATGTATACTTATACGTGTTCAGGGCTTCTCTGTAGCTTTTCTACTAATATGCTTTAGGTATTAGACTAGAATTATTAATAGCTTTATGTTTGGCTCTTCTAAATAGCAAATTAATCATCAGGACTTTATTAAAACGCAGGGACATATTCCTTAGTATGTGACTAGCAAGAAGGACTGATCAGCATTTGGTCTCTGTTCAGTCAGTAACAGACAGTCTCACTCAGTGTTTGAGCTGCCTAAGAATCACTCCCTTGTCTTTTGGTTGCATCAAAGGGCAGGGCTTGGAGGGGTGGGCAGGTCTGGATTCTGTTGTGGTTTTTCTTTTTTGATCTCCTCAAAGCAAGATAAAGAGAGTGCTTGGCATTATCTTAGCTCTGTTGTGGTTTCACAGATTCTTCTGAC
The DNA here is from genome assembly GCA_013400035.1 of Rynchops niger. Classification (NCBI taxonomy): domain Eukaryota; kingdom Metazoa; phylum Chordata; class Aves; order Charadriiformes; family Laridae; genus Rynchops; species Rynchops niger. The sequence continues at coordinate 278,214 of VXBH01004217.1, read as the reverse complement.
GTTTTCATATTTTTTCATGTTTCTTCCAGACATACTGGTATAGTAGTAAACTTATAGCTGTTTTTTATTTTACTTAAAGTGGAAGGTTCTGATGTCAAGAATTCTGTGTACTTTCAATGCATGCAACACAGAGTTGTTGAATGGTGACGTTTTTACTCTGACTCACCATTCAGTGATATTTTAGCATCTTACTTTACCTCACAGATGCTTACCTGAAGGGTAAACCTAAACCAATCAGCGTGGTTTTTTTTTTCCCCTCGGTACATTAGCCACACATTTTCATATAGTTCCTTACATATTTTCTTATGAAATTTCTTTGGATGTCCTCTCCAGTAATGTATTCAGAATCTGTCACAATTGCTGTTTAATCTGGCACTCTGATAGTTTGGTGTGTCATTAAGGAGGTAACTGTTAAAATAGTCTTTGTGCTTCATATTCTAAGAAGGTGCAGTGTCCCCTCTTAAAGTATCTAGACAGTTCACTTCTGTGTTTTTGTTTCCAAAATTAATAGCAGCTGTGCTCGAATAATTAGCTGTGATCTAACCTTGAGTTTGATAGGGTCTCTCTGTAAATCATCCAAGGCTGGGGAGGGGGGAGAAGAAAAACGTGCACTTATGTAATTCCAATACATTTATTGTACCTGTTGCAACCAACTCACTGGTAGTATCAATTAATCCATAAGAGGAATAGACTGATGTTCAAATATGGGATATAAGGATGCAACTTAATATGGAAGAAAACTAGATTTCTTGACCCTAGGTATGATACAGTAAAACTCCATTAAGGATCTCCCTTTGGTTTCTGCTGAAGCTAGGAAGGGATGCGTTCTGGAAGGGCTGTTGAAAAGGTGTCTCTTCTAATTTTTCCTTTTGTGTGTGATCTTCAGTTGTAATACACGTTTCAAAACCATGAAAATAGTTAAAGCAAACCTACACGTGGATGAGTGTAAATTTGTGGAGACAGACTGTAAATTTCCTTAAAACATTTCCATATTAATCAGTTTACTTTTCTAGCTGTTGTTCAATGATAAATATGTAAAATGATGCTTTGGAAAAGTATAAAGCTTGCTTGTTTTTTTCTTTTTTAGATCTACAGCATGAGTTTGCGCCTTTCTGCTTTCTTTGAAGAACACATAAGTTCTATTTTATCAGATTATAAATCTGCCCTGCGCTTTCATAAACGAAATACAATAAAGAAAAGAAGAAAAAAAAGAAGCAGAAGCAGCTCAGTTTCCAGTAGCGTTGCATCCAGGTACATTAATTCCTTTATGGTATTCATTAAATGCTGCACAAGTTTGACATACCTGAACAGCAGAACTTGGTGTGTTTGTTTTCTTAATACTTCCTTTACTATTCCCTATATTGCAGAATGATAGCTTTGACATGCAAGTCCCTATGATGTGGAAGAGTTTTAAACTTTACTTAGAGCTATCCTAGTGTAAGTGCTTAAAATTCAAATAACTGCTAAACATGTACAGTAAAACAGCATCGTTAGGATAGTGATGGCATCATGCTTTATCATATAACTGTAGCATTTACTGTAAAGATTCACTTTTCAGAGGCTCACAACTACATGAATTTCCACAGTAAATGTCATATTTTTAACATACTTCATACAGAGATGATCGTTTTACTCCCGCAATCTCAGACACTAGCATTTAATTTTATTTATTCCTGTAAAATAAAAAAGTGGTCATCCAGCATACAAATTGTTACTCCTTTTTCAGCCCTGAAAGGAAGAGGAGATTAATAAAACCTCCCCTGAAGGCAGAAACTTCTGCCACCTCTTCATCTTCTGCACCTGCACGGTCAACAGCACCGAGACACGCTCCACCTCAGATGAATGGAAAAGCGGCTGAAACCTCTTCCCTTGTGCGGACTCGAAGCAATAGGGGAATAACGGATGTGGCTGTTACAGAGCAACCGTCTACTTCTTCAGGAGCAAAGCCTTTAACAATAAAGCCTTTAATTACAAAGCCTAATACTACTGCAGGGTCAGGAAAGTCAGGCAAGTTGTTCCTTCGGGTTTTTTTGAAGCTGTGAATGTTTTTAAACATAAAACTTGCTTTTTGGAAATCTTACGCATTTCTCTGTTAAGACTGGTTCTGTTTTCAAGCTGCTGGGCCTTTGAGGTTCGTCAGAGGAAAACTGAGCAAGTTAGGCTATGTTATTTTATCCAGGACGCTTTCTCACTGCTAGGTCACTGATTCCAATTGTTTGTAGAAAAACATGACTTCCTTTTTAGCCAGATAAGATAGAATGTGGTATAAACTACTGAACTTGAATAATTATTGTTTTTCTTCTCTTTGTCCTTCTAGTACTGGAGAATTCAACAAAACATTCCAAGAACCAGAATATTGTATCAATCCCTAGTCAGTCTGACTACAGTCATAACACTAGGAATAACTCCACAAGAGAAAATCCTGAGAAGGAGAAGCAAATCAAGCGCAAAGTAAAATCTTCCACTGTTAATCAACAAGGTATGGAGTTTCTTTGGAGCTTTCTCCTTCCCAGCTACTGGTGTAGTGTAGTGGCTATAGTGTTTGTTGTACCTTATTCATGATAATTCGGGGGTGGGGAAATAAGCATGCATTACGATTTAGTAGAATAGGGAAGTCTAGTGGAACAACTTAGAGTGGGTTTCCTTCTTGATTAATTAGCATGGTTTTGACTGCTCTTAACACCATTTCCATGGTGTGATAACAGTGTTGTCTAGCCAATTTTGGTACATTAACATACCTGTACCTTCATTTAAATTATTGCAAGGGTCATGTTATGATTCTCACATTCCAAAGCAGACTTGTCCAGGGTCACACTTTAAACCCTGTGGGTTTTACCTAATAAAAGTTCAGCGAGTTATATTTGGGTCAGTAAGCCTGAGTGTGATAATGCCCTCCACAGCCACGAGCATGAAGATCGGAGCATCCCAGCTGCAACTTGGTTCTTTCACTTTTTTGCCACAGAAAAATAGATCTGTGCAGTGTTTACTGCTTCTGTTTAGTATATCTGTATGGGTTGATCAGATCTAGTTTCATACAATCTTGACTGAACTTGCTTGGTCTTTTGATGTCCTGGATACCTTAAAAGTCAAAGCTTCTGTGGAGAGTGAAATAAGATCTCCTAGTCATAAAAGCTTTCCTATTTACGAAGGAGTGTTGAACTGTGAAGCTGCTGTGAAGCAGCTAGATCCACTAAGCATCTTTTTTCTGAAGATGGAGACACAGTGGTCTACAAGTTGGGCCGCAGCTAATTAATCTGGTTATTCCTTGTAGTCTTCCTCTCCCTGAGGATTATTTGTTCTTTCTTGCTCATCCATGCTTCTGAAAAAACAGCTTGTGGTCTGATCAGTTAAATCGTCTGTCTGGTCCTTGCAAACTCTCTCACAAAGGCCTTGGCTATGACCACATTGCATGGCTAAATATGCCGCCATTATATGACTGGATGCTTGGACATGTCAGGTAGCTGAATGATGTTGACGTGATCCTTTCTCTCCTGCGCATCCACTCACGTGACGGTGGAGGCCTGGGCTGTTAGTGCCTGATGGGACACATCTGAATACAGCAGGAGCTGTGCGCTGATGTTCCATCAAAGGACTGGATGAACTGTCACGCTGGCTATCCGTCTGTTCCTGGTCATGTTTTAGGCAAGGGCTGTGGTGTCAGAACATCTCCATAATGGGTTCTGTGACATGCCCTATTGAGGAAGTTGGGCGCCACTCCCCTAAGAAAAACTCATAGCCTATAGAAGTCTCCAGTACATTCTGCTGTGTGTCTGTTAATGTGAGAAATCTGCAAATTGCTTATCTCTTTTTTGGTTTCGTTTGGTTTTGTTCAAGTCCCATGTTTCTACCCTTTTCCTCGCTTATTGTTGAAATAACCCTGGTGTACTGAACTGGCTATAAAGGATGCTACCTCAGGCTGAAAGAAATCTTTTCATTTCTGCAGAGGTGACCTGCTGTGAAGCATTCCTCATCCTTGCAGCAATGCTTCTCGAGCAAATTTTTGCCTTTGCAGTTACCAAATAGGAGGTTTTATCCACTGGTGTAGCATCAGCCAAGAAAAATACCCGAGCTGTTCCCTTTTTTATTTTTTTTTTTTCTTCCTCCTTCTTCAAGCTACCTTGATCTAAACCCAAGTAGAAGTTAGTCCTCATTGCATACTGGCACGAAGCTCTTTGAGCTCTACTTTGGGTTTCTTAGATTTTGACAGATTGGCAATCGCTGTGAATCCGTTCAGATATTTTAGTGAGAGTTTTATTAAGGCAGTGTGAAAATGAATGTAAATGCAAATCTGTTACGTGATACATACTCTCGTTTCTTTACAGCAGATTGCAAGAATAATGCTTTGGCATCAGGAAGCATTCAGGTGAACGGACACGGAGGACAGCCTTCAAAACCTCCAGTTAAAAGAGGTCCTGGACGGAAACCGAAGGTGGAGACTAATAACAGTAGCTGTGAAGTGGTGCACAAGAAAAGAGGCAGAAAACCAAAAAAGCTACAAATTGTTGAACAGCAAAAGGTTGCAGAGCAAAATACAATCCAGACTGCAAGGGATATACCAGAAGAAGCCTCTGCTTCTACTGCATGTAACTCTCTTTCTGAAAATAATATGAAGGAAGACTTGTTACAAAAAAAAGGCCGTGGGGGTAGAAAGCCAAAAAGAAAGATAAAGACCCACCAGCCAGGCTCGGACCTTGTAGTTCCTGCGAATGTTAAAATGCAAACAAGAAGCAGGAGGAAAAAGACTGATGAGCCTATGGAGGAGGGCTCTGAAGAGCTTAAAGATTCTGAACCTCACATGAGAACTAGAAACCAGGGTAGGAGGACAGCCTTTTACAATGAAGATGACTCTGAGGAAGAGCAAAGGCAGCTATTGTTTGAAGACACCTCCTTAACTTTTGGAACATCTAGCAGAGGCAGAGTCCGAAAGTTGACTGAAAAAGCAAAAGCTAATTTAATTGGTTGGTAATTTTTACCAAGGGTTTTACTTCAGAATGCTATGAAGCAGGTACAGTTAAGGAACAGCAGAACAGACTTCTGCTTCCCTGCTGCTATTATGGGTTAGAAGAATATGTTCTGATTTGGGGAGAAAAATCTAGCAAAAAAAAAAAAAACTGAAAGAACATTCTTTGAAAGAAAAATATATTTTAAACTTTTGCTATTTATTGCCCTCCAAATAGGTTATGCATTTCAACAGTCATTTTGTCCACAGTTGGGAATAATTGAAGCAATTTCTGACTAACGTACGGAGTTGAGAACTACTCTGCTCGAGTAGTGCATAGTATCTCTACACAATTGAAAAAAGGTGATAGAACTTTTAATGCCACGAACTGAAAACAGAAGTCTATTTTTGACCAAGCAAGGTACACGTTGATTGTAAAGTCGAGTTGCCTAGGAAGGCAGATTTTGGCAAAAAGTGGCAGTAAATACACTTACATTTCTATTAAATACAAAAATACCAAACTTTGCTAATCTGAAAATGCTTAATTTCAGTTGTGATGGAAGGTTCAGCTGCAAAAGAAGCCTAGCATGGGCCGTTGGTCTATCCAAGTTCTGCCAAACATAGCAAAAATGTAATCACAAATATATATATATATCCACATTGGAAAAAGTTTGACTAATGTCTAATTTTTCAGACCTTGATTCTTGTATCAATCACTAAATCTCTGTTTATTGTGCCAAAGACTGAGAATCAGTGCAGTGGAAAGCCTTTTTTTCTTTTTGAGTGTCAGTACAGCATACCATTTGCAGTGATACAAGCTGTGTATTGTTTTAAATAGTAAGTCGTTAACATTGTTCTGAAATGTATCCTTTTTGGTACTTTGGTAGAAAATAATGCACTGGTGGGGTCCTTTGACAGAGATGTTTTAGACAAAATGTATAATTGGTTAAAGGATTCAAGGAAATTACAGGACAGGTATGGAATTACGATGTTTACTTTCTGATCCAGATTGATTGTTGTTTCTACAACTTTGGACATGCTTAAGAGGCTAAAATGACCTACAAAGAAGAGTGTATGTGTATATATTAATATACACATAAACACATACGTATAAAATATTACCCAGGTATAAATTTTTTTCAGGATTTTTTAGATAGCACTAGAATTGAAAATAAATTTTAAAATGTCATACTTTATAGTTTAATTTTAAGGGGAAGATTGGTTATTTTCAATTATTAAGGTTCAAAGGCCAAATCACTTTTTATGCAATCATGTTTTATACAGTGGTCTCATTGCACATTGTGTTTTTCTGCACTTTTTATGGTATATCACGCTGACATAAGTCAATATACACCCTAAAGAAAAATTCCATTTAATGATTGTGCCTTGTATTCTATTATTTCTTGCATCCTTAGTAAAATTAAGTTGTCTATTGTAAATGATAACTATATGACTTAGGGGAATGTATTGTTATATGTACTGCTCTAGAAAAGAAAAGCAGTTATTTATTTGTTTATGGTACACTTAGTTATTTTATACCTTTACAAACAAACTTTAATACCATTTTCTATCACTTAAAGTATTGTCCAGTTTTAAGGAAGAAAATACAGAAGTAGTCATATTTTCTGAGATCTGGTATGGTACAAAAATGTAACCAAAATTTTCTGGTTATACATTATTTTAGAAGTTTGGGTAGTGGGAAGGGGGTTTTTCTTTGTGTGTGTGTGACCCTAACTTAGTTGAAAAAATAAACCTGAAGTGAAACCTCAATTCTGTACACCCTTACTNCAAACATCATCTGCAATATCTGGAAGGGAGGGCATACAGAATTAAGACCTTAAATTTGCACAGATTCTGTATGCTTACTTGAGGCCTAATTCTTCATTCTTTATTTTCTGTTACAAAAAAAAGCTTAACTGTTTGAGCAAAGAACATTGATATCTGGCACCAAGAGGAACATAAGTACGCTTACTGTGGATACCAAATTGGTATCCACCATACCTCATTTTATGTAGTCCATTATGCATTTTGCTCCAAAAAATTCCTATAATATTTTCCAGACCCTCTTTGAATTGTTACGGATATGAATTTGGGGAGCAGGGATTAGTTTGCGTTTCATTTGTTGGTATATTTATTTTTCTAACAAGTATTTCTTTATCATTCAATTAAAATGGAGTCACTAAACATGTGGTAAGATAGCAAGCTATGGTTGTACAGTTGCAGTACAGCTTCACAGTTCAAGCTAATTGATTCTACTTGCTCATTTTGTCAAAACTTGCTGATGAAGGCAATCATTTGAAAATGTGTAATTTCCTGATGTTATCTGCATTGTAATATATGAATAGATTATATCTAAAATTCAACTTCTGTATTTACTCCATTTGTAATAATGTTTTATATGGCATGTTTCTGTATATATTTATATATGAAAAATACCTTGTAAGTAAGTTTGGGAGACTGAGATAATGTGCGTTCCCTTAACAGGAGGTAGAAAATTGTACATCTTAATTTTACGAGAATAGAAGGCCTTATCTGCAGCATATGGGTACTGCTTCCCACCCACTAATATCAGTGACTTCAGCCAGTAATTTTTTAATTCATATTAGACACATTAATGGGTTTTTTTAAATTGTGCATAATTTGGGTCAGATTTTTTATATAAGCAACACTAAAAAATTATTAGAAGTCAATGCCAGATTTACTTAAAAGTTATATTTTTATAATTTAATTTCACTAGATCACAAACTTTATTTATGAGACTTTCATCACCATCAGACTGTGCATTTTTGTTGGGGAAAAATGTATTTGAGGTTGCGACATACTGTATCAACACAGAAAAAGTGCTTTTGATTACAAAGTCTTAAATTTTTAAAAGTGAGCAATAAACTGTTGGTCAGTGTTCTGAAATAATTTAAGAACAATAGCTATATGCATGCTTTATAATGCCACCTCAAGTACTTAACAACTGGTTCAGAAAACAGAGTATCAAAATCTCATGTGTTCGTTTCACATTTGCATTGTAAATATTATATAGGTTCACAGTCATATACACGCAAACGATCTTACAGACCTGGCAGCAATTAGTGCAGTTTTATTCATTAAGTTCTTTTATATTTGATACGGATACGAGGATACTCTTCTGGTATTTCTCCTCCATACTGGGAAACATTAAAGGTATTTACCGCTGAGTGGTATCTTCATAACGGTGTGTTCTCTAACTACCAATGAGGAAATAACTTCTGTTTCTGTGATACCAGTGCGCTCTAAATGTTTAACAGAAATCATTGTACCTGTGCCTACGTACTTAATAACTCTTTAGCCATTTTGTTTCTGTTGTTAGTGTGTTTTCTGGGAACTGAACTTAAATTTTACCACTAATACCGTTCATTATCGTCAATATGTGTCACTCGGCAATGAGGAGTGATACAACTTTACAGAAAAATGTCTTCCTCCAGTGATTAGACTGCTGTGATATATATTTGCATATGTTTACTTGTACAGTGTCCGGTTTGTACATGTGATCAGTTTGTTGATAGACTTGTAAGATTGAGTTGGTTGAGTTAAATATTACTATGGCTTAATATTTGTAAAACTATTAATTGATAAAGGACCCTGATGCAGCACGTAGGATATATTAATAGCTATTAAAAAAATAAATTTTAGTGTAGAGACAACTCACTGTATTGCTGTACAAATATTTTTAAGTACCAGTTCTGATTGTGTGCCAGAGGCTTTTGTCTTACCAAAAAAAGACTACATACAACTCAAAAAAAAAAATAGCCTGTCCATTCAGTAACTTCAGGCTTGTTACAATTTTTACACCACATTGTTAAATCCTTTGCTCACATTTGTTGGATCAAGGACTACAAGTGAATGCTTTAGCGTGTAATCTGAATTTAGGCACATGTTAAATGGTTGACTGGTTCTATAAAAGCAATAGGCTTAACCGAATGGGACCCTTTCACCCCATACTACATCGTAAATTGGAGGTTAGAGGTTTTTAAGCTCACATTCATCAACACTTGCATTTAATTTGAAGCATGCAAATCTTGCTGAGGTAATTTTAACATATTGCTGGTCAGTCAACTTACAGCCATACCACAATTAATGCCACTGTGTCCCGAGTCCTTACCTTACTCTGTATTTTATCCATAGTAGTTTTTCAAGTTTTTCTTTTTGCCTTTTTTTAGGCAAAGTGTTTTTAGGTTGAGTGTTTAACAAGAATTAAAATACAACTGTGCAACAGTGCTGTGATACAGAAGGTAGAGGGCTTTAAAACCTCACCTGGAAATAGCAAAAGCTCATTTTCTGTTTACTACCTGATGAAGCCAAATTAATTGTAAAATTACTATACAATGTATTTTATCCCTGAAGTTCTTGTAACGGATTGGTTTCCAAGGGGACTTAGATATTCAGCTGATGAAAGGGCTGTCAGTTTTATGCTGTAAATTACTGTACATACACATTTGTTCATATGCAGAGGAAAGTGTATTCAATTTCATAAAATTGGCCAAGGCTTGACAATGTGTTTCCAATAACAAATCTGGGATTGACGGCTCATGTAGTTTCCTGCTCTTGAATCAGGAATACAGCACTTGTACACTTTCTACTGTGTCTGGGGGAAATAACAGGTAGCTTTTAAACTAGAGGTAACCTCTAGGTGCTTTTGCATTTGTGCTAATTTTAATGTGGGAATTAGCCACGTCATTTTACAGCATGTTAGAGGAGGAAACGCACCAGGAAGGCTAGAATAAAAGACATCTTAAATTGCAGAATAAAGCGATTAGCTCCCCGTTCCCCCCCCCCCCCACCACCCCCA
>VXBH01004217.1:256642-268451 GCA_013400035.1 Rynchops niger | reverse complement strand
CCCCCCCCCAGGGTATAACAGGCACTCTAGAGAGAAACCTTACATGCTGCAATAAAATAAAGGTGAATAAATTCAGCTTTTAGGGGGTTGGTAGCGAAACAAGTAGTCATCTGAATCCTTTTTAATGCAGATAAATACATCAGGAAATTCACTTCAAATAGTGCAAACAATACATTTTAGGAAGGGAAAGGTAGTACTATGCTATAAATTCCTACCCTGAAAGAACAAAGAATGAGGTCATGCTAATTAGGAGCAGAAAGAAATACAAGTACCTATCGTGTACACATGCCACTATGCTGTACGTGCACTGTTTTGTGCTGGGTTTGCTAATACATTGAGACTGTACAGAAGTTACATTTTTGGACCATACTAAAACTGCAGAAGTGTGGCGGCCAACTGGATAATGATCTTGCGTGAATGAAATTCTGTCATAATGATTAAATATGTATAGAATGGAGCTCAACTTCAAGGAAATTACCTAGAAAGGTTAATTTTGAAACTGACACATTTTCAGATTAAAAATTACGCTTATTTTGTACAGAATTCTGTAAAACACAAATCTGTTGTATGTAATGAGTAACAGTTTTGAAAACTATAATTCTTTAGCTTTATCAAGGTTTTTTTCCTTCCAGAAATCTGGATTATCATGTTATAACCTGAAATATCTCGCCAGAATAACAGTGCCCTTTCTTTTTGTACATATGGATTGGAAATTTCTTTACTGTTACGTGGACACTTTCTATGTTAGTTTTGATGCATAATACTTTGAATCCTTTTATACAAACTAGAATGTATGTGTAAGAATTACTGTCACTGCAATGTAGTAACTACAAACTTATTTTTAAATAAATAGAAAACATGTTTTTCTAAGCTGTCCAACAGTGTTTGTTTCTATCTAGTGATTTACTGTGTTATGGGATAATTGCTTTCTTAAAAACAGCCTAAAATCAGCTCGTTTTGATTCCTTGTGGAATGTAGTATAGCTCTATATGGTAATGTATTATGTGGGAACAGACAAAATTACAACCAAAGCACGCTCTGACAGAGATCAAAATTTGCCATTTTGTGAGGTTTTTCACTAAAACTGCAGTTCTGGAGGCAATATAAAGGCACTAGCATCTGGCACTGAAGATGCCATGTTGCCAGTCATCTTACCTTACTTTTGTGCATGTAACAGGGTACCCCTCATCCTCCAAGAAGCCATCCCTGTTCAGGTGACAGCTGTTTGTGCCAGAGCTACGTCCAATCTATCTGGAAATCTCTGCTTCCCAACAACTCTAGAAGAAGCTAAAAACAACTAAGCAGAGAGAAGTCCCTCGCCTCCCTGCACGTAGAGTACTGACTGCTCTCTAGTTGCCCTGAATGGGTGATGCACAGAGAAGTCAATAGGGGATGCGTTTGCATAACGCTCTGGGTTTTGTTTATATCTACCTGTTTCTGCTCAGTAGGCATAAAGCAAAAGAAATGTTTGGTATTTCAAATACTGCACCGTGTAGATTTTGTTTAATTTCACCTGTTAGTTGCTTTATCAGATGATCTTTTCCTCCTTACGTACCTTACCTGAAACCACAGGGAAGTGACAGGAGAAACCCTTAACCTCACAGAGGCAGGTAGGTGTGCTGCCGAGCCACGGGATCAGGGGACGGTCAGAGCTCCCTTCAGTTTTCCAGACGTGTCCACCGTGGAGTCTGTGGCAAAAGCAAGACTTGTTTTGGCATATAAGGAAAAACCTCTGTTGTCTTAAGTATCCGTGTGAGTTTTAGTAATGGGTATGTTGGAGAGGGATAACTTTAGAATACTGAAAACGCAACACCCTTGCATATTTCTGTTAAGTACTGGAGGTGGTAGTTTTACTGTATGTGCATCCCCAGTATTACAGCATTCTAATAATAGTGGTGTGCTCTTCCAAAAACAAGCTACCCCAGGTCCAGGGTTTCATTTTAGGCCTGGTTTTGGTTTTGTTACTGAAGCAGTTTGTCTTAAGCAGTTCATGATTTCTTTTTTCTTTGTTTCTTCTAAGGGAGATTTTATAAGTCTACAGTCTTCTGTTTTTGAAATATCTTTTTCTGTCTAACTTTGCCCAGAATCCTTAAAATACAGTCATACCCCAGTTCTCCTCATGTGTGACAGGTGTCTTTTTGAAACCTTTGAAACTTTTTAGGTAAGACTCAAGAATTTGCTTAGGATTAACAGATGCTGTACAATGTTGGTATCTGACAGCTAGATGCTGACTGTGCCAGTACTAATGCTTCATTACCTTCTTAATACCTTTTACTCCTGTTAAGAGTAAATGGCTCATTAAGGGAAGGAAATTACGTATGATCGTTGAAGCTGACCATTTTGTTTCCAAAGCGAGAAGTTCTTGTACCAAAACCTGTGCTCTTTGCTGCTCTAGCAATCAATATGAGTTTCACAAAAGAGTGTTTGTCATTTTTCCCAGAGACAAATGAGCAAAGTGTAATGGCTTTCAAAGTTAATCAATGTTTCTATTTGAAGCACATATGAAAATAAAGCAAATGCCAGAAAACTAAAGCCAGCAAGCAATGTAGACGGTGACTGGAATTTAAATAGCATATAATTGAATTATTGTACACAAAATTAGCATGCAAAATATAGTTTTTGTGGGTTTTACTAATACGGACAGGAAATTCAAAGCCCAAACTGTCACGTTATTTTTCTACCTCCAACAAATCTTGTGTGTTAGATATCTGAAAAACAGGCTGAATTGACTCTTACAGGAGTATAGTGAGGATTTATGAATCCTGTCTCGTGCTTTTAAATCTGTGCGTGCTGAAGGGTGGGCAGGGCAAAGAATTCTGGAATGCTGTTTCTAATCTGATAACAACCCTACAAATTTCCTTTGTGCTTCCTCTTGCCTCAGAAATGGGGAGGGTTTACCTACACTTGGTCCCACCTGCCTCTCATTTTATTTTAGCTTGTAAGCACACCAGTGAAAAAACAAGAACGAAGAATCAAGAGCACAGGTAATCAATTCATTCAGCATCAAATTTCTGCAGAGGCATATTCCTTAAGACGCCGAGTTCACACTGAATGTTAGTTAGTATTCAAGGGCCCAGGCAGCCTTATCTGTTAATTTGTGCTTTGTGTCAGGCCTCTGAATTTGACTTGAAATGAGGATATTCAAAATAATAAAGACTGTAATTTAAAATGCAAAGCTAGTTAGAATATGACTAAAACACTAGAAAAAAAATTACATTCTACAGTAGAGAAATCTAGTGGGGTTATTTTTCTCATATTTGAGCACCCTAATTCAAAATTTGAGTTCTCTTTATTATTAAGGAAGGTAGTGTAAGCTTCCATTAACTCCTAAGAAAGGGAATGCAGTTATCAAAAACTTCCTGTTCACCAAGGTTTTATGTTGAGGACACGTACAGAACCAAATTACTTATAAGAGTTGAACTTTTTAATTAGTGACCATGCCAGTATCTTTCAGTACACTGTGCATTTTTAGCCAACTAGAATCTCAACATGAAGAGCTGGGTGCACGTGCACGCTGTCCTTCGGTGACATCAGTTAATCTGAATGCACAAGGATACTGGGAATGATTAAAAATCTAGTACTCCAAATTTTTATTCTGTTTAATAGTTGTAAAGGGTTTGAGGTTGTAAAATGTGTGTAAATACTAAACTCATCTGATAGATTAATTTATAAGGGAAAAGAGATGCTAAACTATTTAGGAAACTTACTAGAAAACTCATATAAGCTACCTTAAAACCTTATACGCTACCTTAAATAAAATCTACCTTAAAAGGTAGATAGATCATCTGAAATTGTCTTAGGGACAGAGTTTTGTCTTACATGCTAATTTATCAAGTTGTAATTTTCCCCTGGCTTTGGAAATGTTCCAAGAAAAAATCTGTGCAGCATTGTCTCTAGCCTTTTTACAAAACTTACATTCTTATAAACTTTTTGTGAGGTTTGGACCTTATTTTTGCACTTGGCTTGGTGCCCTTGACTCCCTGTTTAGCTGCCTCTCTCCTTCTTAGGGGACTGTTACTGTCAGGGAAGACTTGCGGCAGAAATGGAGTTCACCGAGTAACAGTTCCCTTATCCAGGTTTCAGAGATCTGTTGAGAATTCCAGCTTCCCTCTGTGCATGCTGTGTATCAGGTTTATGGAAACTCTGTCTTCATGAACGAGGCTGTTTTGAATTTTTACAAAACAGAAAGCAGTTTTCCTAGTTTTCTACAGCTTGGTAATTGCTGTTGTTTCACAGCCCTGTGAAAATACACCTGTCTTATTAAGTAAGAGAAATTTGGTTCTTTTGAACATCTGGAAATTCTTGCTTCTATGTGGAGAAAAACAATGGTCGAAACCATGAGATTTTACACATGCACCTATTTAAGAAATAGTTTCTTAAACTGGGGATCTCCCCCAACGCAGAGTACTCGAAATAGATGGTAGATCTTTACATATGTCTTTCTCCCCGCAACTGTCCAAAAACCATCTGCTTTCTGAGCATTTGGTCTGAGGTTCCCTTTACACCTCAGAAACATTCTTCTGATTTTTTTTCCTTGGGTATTCCAATAAATCAAAACCTTTAGGGCCCTTTTAACGTATTTTTCTTCCTTAAAAAAATCACAGTACAGCAGTGCTACAGCTGGTCTTATCCAAGTCCAGGACTCTGTTTGGGAGCCAAAATGTCAGGAGGTGATGGGACACAATCATTTTTTTATAATCGTTTCGCATGCCACTGACACTGCCTGCTTTGGCAGAGACTGAAGCTGCCCTCGCTTTTAGGACCCTTACAGCCCCACTTTTGTGGTCTTCTGTGGAAGAATGAGAGCTCAGTTTGAGTCTGCTCATGCCAGAAGCAGCTCTGACCACTGATGCCTTCCTCCCCTCACAGGGGGTGCGTGTTGCGTGTGCCTCCATTCTGGGGGAGAGACGAGTCCGTTTAAGTAACTACAGAATGTCTAGTGCTAGTATGTGCTGTCGTATGCAAATGTATCTGGTTAAACTTGCGTGAAATTCAGTTGCACACAACATTAAAGATCTTCACAGACATTGAAAAATGTTTGACATTCATCTTCAGGAAGATCTACTACAGGCTGTACTGCACAGGCTTCTCCACCTTAGATTTGTAAGAAAGAACATTCTGAGGGAAAATGAGAGACGTTTAATATTTAACCACCACAGCCCTCAAGAGGTATTTGTCTGGGTTACCAGTTAGGGACAGGTAGAGCTGGTGCTGTAAACTTCCTTTGAGCATTTTGTGCTGACTTCTCCAGCAAGAAAAAGAAGTAGTTTGGGAAGAGGTCTCTCCCCTCCCAGATTGCTGCACTAATCACGCGGTTGCGGTTGGGCTGTCCCTTTGCCTGTGCTTGCTCTGCCTGTGGCTCTTGCAAGCCTGGCTGCATGGTGGCCCACCCATGGTAGGGAAGTTCTCCTGCTGCTATAACTGATGCCTGGTAAGAAGTGAAACCACTGTGGTCCTGTGCCAGAATCCCAGTGCAACTGGACCATGAAGATCCTTTTAGTCAAACCAGTACCAAGGCCTCATGCTTCCCCAGTGAATGAGGAGGAGCTTGGCCTCTTCTCTGCCCACCTCTAAGTCACGACAGAGCACACAGAGGGTTGATTTCTGAATGGCTCTTGCACCACAAACCTCTGCTCAAGTACATGGAGAGCAACCTGCTTCGCAACCAAAGCACCCTGCAATTTGATTTACTTTGTATTTCTGAAAGGTCTTTAATGTATGGGAGTAATTTGCCTGAGTCACGCTTTGAAACCCTCAGGCTCCCTGAGGTGGGATCAGGTATTTATGTGGCTCCTGATCTTCTGCCCAAGAGAGCGATTAGGTCCCTCTATTTACTGCAGCCTCAGCTGGCGAGATGCAAACACAGCCACAATGGCCCCACAGAATCTGTTTTCCTTGGAGTGGGCTGTGGGGGGCAAATAGGAAATTGCTGTGGACCACAAGGCATCTAGAAATGTTCCTTACTTTGCACACCTTAGGCTAATAGAGAGCCAGCTCCAGTTTGAAAGCTCTCTGGTGCTGAGGCACACTTTTCTAAGTGCTCATAATTCCTCATTCCCACTCAGGCACCAGAGAAATCCAGGTGTCTCATTGTGGCTTAAAGTTATAGCTGAGTTTTAAATCTGAGCTAACAATTGAGATGCAAACCCTAGAAGTGAGGAAGAATTAGAGGACACAGGGTGCAGGAATATTTTTATCTTAAGGTTGATAGATGACCACGTGGTGACCAAATTACAGCACTGACTGCATCTGAGAATGGTTGCAAGTCACTTCAATAGACAAACACTTCAGACAGCCCCAATCTGCTACCGGGACAAAAAAGGGAAAGTGTGAGATGTAGGGAAGGGGATGGCTGAAGAATAGAGGAAGAGCAAGCAAATCGAGCCTGGGTCTCATGTCACTGTAATGACAATCCAGTAAACTGCCAACAACCTGGGACAGAGCTGAGGTCTGTGTTCTTTTGCCATACCCGTTAGCAGTTACGTTACTCAGGCATTCTGGCACATGTAATTTCCGTTCTACTAATGCAAAAAGCACAGGAGGGTAAGGAGCATTTAGATAACATGCTTCGCTTTCACTTTGCATTGCCTCTAGTGCAACAAATTTCAACAAAACGATCCCTGACTCTCTCTAGAAACCTTTTCATATCAAAAAAATAAATTGATACTCACAAAAAACGAACAGTGAGACTGAAGGGATGGTAAATGTAGGAGTGGCTTGGCTTCTGATGCCTCTAAAATGATAAGGATGGTACTGCTGTCACTGAGTCATAAGTTTGGTTTGGTTTTTTTGTTTGTTTGTTGTGGATTTTTTTTTATTTGACTAACTTCTATTATAGTAAATTATTTTAATTTTTTTCCCCCCAATCTTATCTGTCTAAAAGAACCCTGCAAAACAGCATCTGATCTTTGTGGCAGTACAGAATGCGTTTTATTCCCATTGCGGGAAAAAAAAAAGGAAGAAAATGTTTCCTCTTTTGAGAAAGTACATATTTAATCCAGGACAATAAATAGGTTGACTGTAGCAACCTTAACTTCTAATCATATAATTGCCAAGAACAGATGAAGACTTGATGCTGAGAGAGAAAAAAACTAGTTCAGCACCTATTCACCACTTCATGTATGATTCACAAAAAAGTGTGACCTTAGATTGCCTTCCAACCAGCTGACACTCCACTCATACTGTCACGTCACAGCTGTTTTTTCACCAGAAGCCAATAAAACATAATTCAACCCATTACATGAGGTGATGTGCTGTGCCTGTTCCTTGAAGTATATAAGTATATATGTAGCGTAATATAGTTATAGTGGAAGCCTTGCTCTTTCCATGCTGGACCGACCCTCGTTGCCCAGAAGATGACTGCAGAGAACTCTAGCGTGAGCCAGAGACATGCTCCTTCTTGAGGAACTTCCTCGCCAGCTCATTGATGACTTTAAATTTTTTCATGTCATGAATGTATGGAGAGACATTCCCACTGCACACATAACCTTTCCGTTGCTAGGTAGGAATATGCTGTCTTGCAGGAAATTGTAAAAGTAGCACCTCAACCTTTCTATCACTCCTTCCTCAAAGAGCTGCTACATTCAAATCTCACTAGCCCATTTAAATGCTAGCAACATTATTCACATCAGTCTGAGCACCAAGCACCCAGTTGGAGAAAAGCCCTCCAGACACCAAGCGTACTTTTCTGTTCCTGTTTCTCTTCCTTTCTGTTATTCAAAGTTGCTTTGCCTTTTGATGCTCACTGGGCTGGAAGGAAAGTGGGGCTCCTAGGAAAAATGGATTCTTTCCATTTTTCCTATTTAGGTCCTAAACTTGTTCATCTTTTACTGCAATGGCAATGCAGGAGATAAACAGGCATCATCTCTTGTGTTGATGTGGCCATGGTCTTGAAACCTTTGTGATAAGCTACTCCTAAATACCTTCACAAAACTTAACCTATAATGTTCCCCCATAATGAAATCTTAATTGGGTTGAAGAATAGTGCTTGAATTATCTAACTGAAGCTATTGCCACTATATTTTATCTATAGAGAAACAACTTGATTGGTCATGTTTTAAAAACATATTTTTCTTAGGTTAAATTCGTATTTCCAATCTGTCAGTATTCATGTGAGCTTTCAACTAGGCATACCTGCCATGCTGAATGGGCTTGAATCCATCAACAAACAAAACCCTAGACTGGCCACTTAGTTCCCTCATGTTGTGTTTTCCACCAATGCTGTCTTGAAATCATTACTGTAATTTTTGCCAAGCCCTGATCATCTTAGTACAACCTTACAACTGACAAACGCAGGCAGTCCCCAAAGCAAGAAGGTGTCTGTGGAGACCCTGAGATGGCGGGGGAAAGGAAGATCATCAAGCGGCAGCACAAGCAATGGAGAAGGGAAAGCAGCAGTACCAAATCCCGATGCTTTTTTTTCCTTTAGCTTCCTGCCTAGCTACGGCACAGGAATTCAAAGCACTTTATGTACTAGAAAAATGGATTATCCTTGTTTGGCCGCATGCCCCAGGATGCTGTATGTAAGCCTCCTGATATCATGCTTGCTTTTCTTAATTATTTTTATGGGCCCTGCGCTCAAAACCACTGCCCAAGTCAATTCAGTTCAGCCCAAGCAACAGTCAAACTGTTGCAGCCAACACTGTGTTCTACTTAAAGGCTAATACCATTCCAAACAATTCTATGATTCTGATTCCTCTGCTCTGTCTGACGGATGTATGAGATGCTACATAATTTTCCTCATCTATAGAATGATAGAATGGTTTGGTTTCGATTGGAAGGGACCTTTAAAGATCATCTATTCCAACCTCCCCTTTGTTGGGGAGGTCTTCAACTAGATCAGGTTGCTCAGAGCCCTGTCCATCCTGACCTTGAACTCCTCCGGGGATGGGGCATCTACCACCTCTCTGGGCAACTTGTTTCAGTGTTTCAACATCCTCATTGTAAAAAAATTCTTCCTTATATCTAGTCTGAATCTATCCTCTTCTAGTTTAAAAGCATTACCCCTTGTCTTATCACAACAGGCCCTGTTAATGAAGAAAAGACTTAATGACTTGTTAGGTGTCAAATAATCATAGAATCTTCATGGTTGGAAAGGACCTTGAGATCACCGAGTCCAACCATACACACACAAAAAAAGCGCATACAATCTCTGACACTAGAGCATGCCCTGAAGTGCCAAATCTTACACGTTTCTTAAACACCTCTAGGGATGGGGACTCAACCACCTCCCTGGGCAGGCTGTTCCAATGCCTTTCAGTAAAGTAATTCTTCCTAGCATCTAATCTAAACCTCCCCTGCCACACCTTCAGACCATTTCTTCTGGTCCTGTCATTATTCACCTGGGAGAAGAGGCCAACACCCACCTCTCTCCAACCTCCTTTCAGGTAGTTGTAGAGGGCAATGAGGTCTCCCCTCAGCCTCCTCTTCTCCAAGCTAAACATGCCCAGCTCCCTCAGCCTCTCCTCATAGGACCTGGTCTCCAGACCCCTCACCAGCCTGGTAGCTCTCCTCTGGACACGCTCCAGCACTTCAATGTCCCTCTTGTACAGAGGGGCCCAGAACCGAGCACAGCACTCGAGGTGAGGCCTCACCAGTGCCCAGTACAGAGGCACCATCACTTCCCTGCTCCTGCTGGCCACGCTGTTCCTCATACAAGCCAGGATGCTGTTGGCCTTCTTGGCCACCTGGGCACACTGCTGGCTCATGTTAAGCTGGCCGTCCACCAGCACCCCCAGGTCCTTTTCTGCCGCGCAGCTTTCCAGGCACTCTGCCCCAAGCCTGTAGCGTTGCTTGGGGTTGTTGTGACCGAAATGCAGGACCCGGCACTTGGCCTTATTCAACCTCCTACAGTTGGCCTTGGCCCATCGATCCAGCCTGTGCAGGTGCCTCTGTAGAACCTTCCTACCCTCAAGCAGATCAACCCTCCCACCTAGTTTGGTGTCATCTGCAAACTTACTGAGGGTGCACTCAATCCCCTCGTCCAGATCATTGATAAAGATATTAAACAAAACCAGCCCCAAAACTGAGCCCTGAGGGACACCACTGGTGACCGGCCACCAAGAGGATTTCACCCCATTAATCACAACTCTCTGGGCACGGCCATCCAGCCAGTTTTTAACCCAGCGAAGAGTACACATGTCTATGCCATGATTCGCCAGCTTCTCCAGGAGAATGCTGTAGGGTATGGTGTCAGAGGCCTTACCAAAGTCCAGACAGACGACGTCCACAGCCTTCCCCGCATCCAGAAGGCGGGTCACATGGTCATAGAAAGAGATCAGGTTGGTTAAGCAGGACCTCCCTTTCCTAAACCCGTGCTGGCTGGCCCTGATCCCTTGGCTGTCCTGCACTTGCCGTGAGAGCAAATATATTGGGCCACAATTTGTACTATACATTGTTGATATTATCCATGACAGAAAGCAAGAGGTATTTCAGCCCGTACCATCACACGGTGTAGTTCCTGCATTTTTCAAACTATTTCTGAGACCATTTTATCTTTTAGCATGTGCCTACAGGAAAAAGTACTTTCTCCAGTTTTTCATTTGAAAAGTGTAACTATGGATATGAAAAGTGAGCTACATTATTGAACGAGTTACAGCTCAATAATATTTTCCCCTTTTTCCACGGTACTGCCCTTTACAGAGATGGGCTCAGTAAGCGAGAAGAGAGGGCTAGAACATTTCCTCTCCCCCGCTAAGACTCAACGTTTGCGACTGCTAAATTTCCCCTGTGGTCTGCAATGTTCCTGTTGTTCTAATCTCTCTGTTTGAGACTATCCTCTTCTTGTTTTTTGGGTGTCATCAACAAACTTGATGGCTGTTGAATTTACACGAAACAAGTCCCTGACAAAGAGGAGGTTCATTAGCAGGTTTCAACCACCCTGTGCAGCAGCTCAGTAGGCCCAGAGGGAAGCTCTGCCTGACGGCTGACGCATGATGGAAACCATGCTGAAGACTTTTGTTTCAGCTGTGCCTTCACCCATCTGTGACAGAACCAGGCCCAGGGACTACCACCAAGCGCTCTCTGAACTACCAACAGGGTGCTTAGAGGTGCGCTGTGAGGCTGGGTTAAAAGTTTCTGTTAAAACGTGACATAAACTTCACACTGGAGAACGTCCCCTGACTTCTATTCATAGCAGGTTAAAGGCGCTTGTCTGTCTTCACGGAAAAAAAAAAATGACTTCAGGGAGTTGCAAATATCATTTACTTAAAAAATAACCTGCAAGAAATAAATAAAACCCCTTTTTCCTTTCCTTTCCCTTTTTCTTCTCTTTTCCTCTCTTCTCTTCTTTCTTTCTCCTTGTCTTTCTTTCTCTTTTTCTTTATTCTTTCTTTCTCTCTCTTTCTTTCTCTCTCTTTCTTTCTCTCTCTTTCTTTCTCTCTCTTTCTTTCTCTCTCTTTCTTTCTCTCTCTTTCTTTCTCTCTCTTTCTTTCTCTCTCTTTCTTTCTCTCTCTTTCTTTCTCTCTCTTTCTTTCTCTCTCTTTCTTTCTTTATAATCTCCTTAAAAATGGCAAGGGACTAAAGTCCACGCAGGTGTTTGCTTACTGAGAATGTGAAATCCTTATCCCATCCACCCCGGGGGGAGGCTTAACCACACCAGGGGGAAACAACTGCCAGACTGTAACCCCCACTCCTGACAACCTGAGGCGGGCCTCAAGCCGCCAGCGTTCACCGCCCTGGCTTCCACTTACAGGCGTTCAAACTCTTCCCGGCCCGGCTATCAGGGCAGGGGGCTCAGACGAGAGCGGCCGCTTCCCGCCGCTCCCCTCAGCCGCACAAAATGTCCGCCGCCCCCTAACGGTCGCTACCT